>JAEBUP010000088.1:0-181373 GCA_023014405.1 Amanita molliuscula | reverse complement strand
CAGCACCCCATCGGCCAAGTCGCATGAAAATCGTCAGCCAGCACAGCCTAGTTCACCGGAGAAGGGACCGTGCGCCATCAAGCCACATCCGCATTAGGAAGATCTACAGTCCAAGATCCAAGAGCCACGTCATCCATAGCGACGCACCCACAGCGGAATAGGACCCTAGCGGACAAATAAAGCCATCGGCCAATGATCAGATATGGTATAGATTAGTCAGGTCCGCAGAATATCAAGAACAGGGCCACATCAAGACAGATGAACCCCGGAGTTGCCGTGCATGGCAATCAGGCAGGTCTATTTCAATCCGACAAGTCTATTAGCATCCCATGCAGGGTCGCAGTATTGGCTCTCACCGCAGCGCTCATATTCCACCATTGTGTCCCTCAGCTAACCCCATTGTGAGAAAACCTTCAAGACGGTTTTGGATATACGGTTGTGAGGTGAAAATTTCACAAGTATTACTTTGTTATTTAGAGTAGGAAAAAGTATATAAAGCCCATGTACAATAGGTTACCAGCCCATCATATCAGATTACCACAGTTTCCTTTGAGTTTCAAGTCCTAGTCACGCCCTCCTTGTCTCATTGCACTCCGCGTTCTGTGTTCTTCGCTGTCATGCCCTTGTGTGACAAACGTCATTATCCGTGGAGTTTCCAGTTTCGCGTGTCGTAGCGTCGTCATCAAGCGCACCGGAGTTGACAGGAACTCTTTCATGACCTCACCCCTTCCTGATCCTCACTATTTCAAATAGCGGGGTGAACTTATCACCAGGATCAATGCGCAGCAGCCGATCTGTGCCGATCTGACCTTTCTTGGAGACATCCTCCCACACCAACACTCTGTATGGCCACGCCTATTGTCTTGCATCTCGGCCAACTCCCACATATGCCAGTACCTAGTTGTTGGTACATCTCGGCGTTCCCATGTCGCCCCTCAGGTGCCATGCCACTCATGTATCCCTTCATGGCATAGGCCCATCATCGGGCCGTTGTTCCTGTCGGCACTCGGTCTATACCCAGAGCCGATGCTGACCTAACCACCTTCCATATAAGGGTTGCAGTCCTAACATAGCCAGTCCCTGCAACCGTATCCTTGTCTAAGTCCTGTATTTAAATGTTTGAGTGAAAATAAAGAGATAAAATAAAAGGAAAATAGAGTCCGACTCCCCAAGACCATATCTCCATAATCGTCATTAGTGTCGTTACTGTGAAAATTGTATAGGAGGAGTTATGCTCATAACAGTCACCCACACTGTCACCCTCATCAATGCTACACTGTTGCCCTTGCCCACACCCTCACCTCGTCAATGCTATGCTTTCGCCCTCACCCCCTCACCCATGCCCTGTCCATGCCCTTGTGCTTGTCAACGCCCTCACCCTCGTCAACACTATGCCCTCGCCCTCACGCTTGTCAATGCCCATGTCCTCATGCTTGTCAATGCTATGCTTTCACCCTCACCCCCTCACCCAGCCTCCATGCCCTTGCCCTTTGCCCTTGCCCTTGCCCTGCCCTTGCCCTGCCCTTGCCCTTGCCCTTGCCCTTGCCCTTGCCCCTGCCCTTGCCCTTGTCACTGCCCACTCATCCACTCTATACTTGTACACTACCTTACTTCCCTAAATTTGTACACTTTATGTAATATAGGACAGAACAGATTTTGATTGACAGTGGAATATCTGTCCATCCTCCCAGATGTTCCAGCTCTGCAGCAACAGCTGCAATGGCTCTACCTGGCCATGGTTGCCTTCATTGCTCTGATGTGAAGGCTGATGAGATAGAAGAGGAACAGGGAGTAGATAGTGATGAGAAGAACACTGATGAGTGAGAGGAGTGAAAATGAAGTTGCAATTCCAGTAAGTGTGAACTGCTCATGACTACTTAATTTTCTAAGCATGAGCTAGGATGAGATTGTTGAGATTGTGGGGGATGGGAATGAGAAGAACACTGATGAGGATGAGGAGAGTGAGAAGACTGTTAATGAAGTTGGAATTTCAGTAAGTGTGAATTGCTCATGACTATTTAATTTTCTAAGCATGAGCTAGGATGAGAATGTTGAGACTATTGAGGATGGGAATGAGAAGAAGACTGATGAGGATGAGAGGAGTGAGAATGAGATTGCAATTCCAGTAAGTGTAACTGCTCATGACTGTTTAAATTTCTAAGCATGAACTAGGATGAGAATGTTGAGAGAGATGAAAGGGGTGATAATGATGGCAAAGCACCTGCTGACATTGGGAATGAGGTTATTCAGTTGACCTTATGTTGAATTCCTGTTAACAAAACAAAGTATCAGCTATCAAATTCATTTGACAATACTGAAGGTATGCTCTATCATTGAAGTTTTAACACCATTCCACTGAAACACTTAGAAGATGATCAACCCTTACAAGGTGCCTCTAGGACCACTGGGGGGATTATCAGGGGCAAGGCTACAGGAAATGTGTTTAGCCTGGATGATGGCCCTGAGATCAGATCAGACATGATTAAACCACAGGGCTTGGTGAAGGTGTTCAAGTCCTGCATTGATATTTCCAATGATAAGATTAAACCAAACCTGGTCCTCAAGACACAGGTAACTCCATCCCTTGTAGATGTTCTCCAGGACACTCTCCAATCAAGAGTAAGTATGCTTTAACTAAGCTAAATTTTTCAAGCAGATCCACCACCTCACAGAGTATAATCAGAGGATCTATGTAAATGAGGAAGGCAACTGGATTATCAAAGGCAGGTACAAAGATGTTGTCAACAATGATGAAGAGGGGGTTGAGTGGTCCATTGCTGATGGAAAACATGTATTAACAATTTGTGCTGTGAGTTTCTATATTTCATGTTTTCCACTTTACTCACAATGTTTGCAGGAGGAAGAAATCAATACTGCTGTTGGCACTAGTAGTGCCAGCCCCTTCATATGTGTTTCAGGATCCTCTGGAGTTGGTGTTTCTGGTGTTTCTGGTCTCACTGATGTTATTGGCATTTCTGGTGCTAGTGCTGTCCCCTCTCAGTTGTCCCACTGATGAGCTGGTGGTTATTCTCAACATTCCTACATACCTTATGACAAGGATGATACATCCTTGAAGTCATACTACCAGAAGTACAAAGCCTGCATCCATGCTCAGCACGCTGTTGATGATTTGGCCTCAAAAGGCCAATGGCCTGCACAAAAGAAGCCAAGTATGACTGATTTGATCAAAATATTTGTTTCTCCTTCTATGTGGCACTCCCATGTCAAGAAGATGTCCAAAGTCCCTAACTATCCTGTCATGCAAGAGTGGTTGGAGGGTGGGCAGATATAGAAGTCTGGGGTTTCACAAAGACAAACTACAACTTTGTTGACTTGATGAGGTATTTTGATGAGCAGGACAAGCTCAAGGCTGGTAAAGGTAAAAAGAAACAGAATGTGGCAGAGGACACCACTGGGTCAAAGCACAAGAAGAAGAAGAAGAATGTAGATAAAGGTGAAGGAACTAGCAGGATGAAGTCTGCAAAGTAAGCTCTTTGGTCATGTGAAATGATGTATGTATGCAAGCCTTTGTAGTGTTACTTTTATGCCAATACAAGTTGTGTCACTGTGCAATGTGCTCTCAAACTATGCTTGGTTTTGGATCTTATTATTTATTCCAGTGGTTACTGCAACAAATGAACAAGCCTTCCCAGAAATACCTTTTTCAACATTCTCCAAGTTTATTGAAAATAATTTCCATTCTACAATAACCGTTTCAACAGTTCTTATGATCCTATTTTCCATGACTGAAAACACTACCCTCCTAAGTATTCATGCACATCAACAAACACCAGAATATAGAGGAGAAATATCAGGAATGGCTACTGGGCTGGATGAAGTCCCTAACACATGCAGTTATTGCAAGCAGGTGAGAAGAAGGGGGTGACAGAGGTCACTACTGCAACACACCAAACCAAGGGACATTCCACTTGTGACATTAATAAAAGAATTTGCATCATATGAACACATACAAGCACCCAGTGGATATTGTCCAGATTGCAAGACTGTTTACTATGCAGATCATGAAGAATACCAACTCAAGTGGAAAACAAGTATGACAGGCTATACTTGAACTCGCTGCATATATTAAGATTGGACAGAGTTTATGGGTTGATAGATTATTCACTTCCACTGTTATAGGTGGCATTTATAGCTTCCATGCATCAACAGCCACTTATGCTGAGTTTTGGAACATTGTTGTTTGGTTCTGTGAAAGTGGCAAGAAGGCAAATATGGCAGGCATTTATACAAGATCAATACAGATGCAAGCTACTGAGTCCAAGGTGAATTTCACAATTGAAGATGGCCTGCCAATAGATGATGTTACAAAAGGAGCATTTCAATTTCTGGGAAACAGTGGTATCATCACTGGATCATTGCAACACAGTTGTAATGAATGCACACAAAAGTACAGGGAGAGGTCTGGAGACATTCATGGCATGGATCCTTCAGCAACTGTTGGCATGGAAGACACTGTAATTCCACTTCCATTTCAAACTATTACCATTGAGGACTGTGCTCTGTGAAAATGGTTGTATTTGATGGGATTGTAATGGGTCATACAGTAAGTTTTGAAAACCATGTTTATCTGTTATTTATTACATGATCACAGTATTGTGGTTTCCAAATTGTACTTGTGACTTGTTGAATGCACATGGTGGGGTATATTGTGCATATCATGAAAATTTATTTGGAAGATTCTGTCATGTTGGTAATTGCAGCAATACTAAAATCCAAGGTAACCCAAGCATGTGCACAGCACCAAGGGAGGTGGCAAAGACATGTCCTCATCACAAAGCAAATATCTTGGGAGGATATAGAAGAGCAATGAGAAGATCAGATGAGACATGGCCATGGATGTCTGCTTATGATCATGAACAACAGCCTCATGACACTGAAGAGACAGTTGAAAGAAGAAATGCAGAACTCTTCACTCCTCCAAGAACATATTGTTGTTGAAAACAATTTGTGCACCTTGTGGTGTTGTCATTGGATGGGCAAAATTCACAAAGGCAGAATCACCTGCAAATATATTGAGTTTTCTGGAACATGTATATCCAGATGATGAGAGCAGACCTTCATACATATGTATTGATAAAGCCTGCATGCTGCTTCATTCAAGTGTCTCAAATGGTACATGGGATAGGTGGAAGAATACTAGCAGGTTTATTGTGGACTCTTATCACTATGTGAACCATCATGCAAGTGATTCATTATGTCATCAGTGGTGCAACCCTGCACCATTGGATGGGTCTGCCCCTAACTTGGTTATTGTGGAGAGAGATGATAATGGAAGGCCTTATTACAAATGTGCATTCAATACACAAGTTTGTGAGCAATTGAATGCCTGGTTGGGTGGATTTGATCACATTTTGAGGGGAATGACATCATGGGACTTCAACTGGTTCTTACACAGCAATGTTGTTCTATCATACAAGACATGTTATCAGAAGGCAAGGTCAAGGGGATGCAGAAGTTTGGATTGAAGAGATGTAGAAGAAACATATATATATAGTTGAATAATGTGTAGTTTTTAATGTGTAGTTTTGAGTTCAGTCCAAGTTCAGTCTGAGTTCAGTCCAAGTTAAGCTTGGATTAGTTCCCAACTTGGACTGAGCTCAGACTGAACTCAGATTCCTCAGACAATTTTACCCTACTTGGAGTCAACTCAGATTCTACTCAGAGTCCTCAGACTAAGCTTGGATTCCACTTGGACAAGGGGGAGTGTTAATTGCTGGGACAGGGATGTGCTAAGTATTACTAAGCAAGAACAATGAGGTGTGAGGTGTGACTGCTGTGGGTGGCAACAGCTGCAGATTATTAATGGTGAGGCAAATAACACATGTACACAACATGAGATGAATCAAGTAAGTACTTAGAAAGGGAAACATATGAATAAGGAAAACATTTGACATGTGTGCAGGAAGGTGCCAAACCTTAGTCTGGAAGAAGCCAATCTGTCTGTAATAAGGTTCTTGTGAAGACATAGAAAAATGCATTCCAGGTTGTGAAACTTGCCAGAAGGCAAAAGTGGATAGACAGGCACATGTGGCACCACTAAGACCTAATGAGATTCCAATGGAACCTTGGGAGGTTATCTTGGTAGACTTTATTGGACCACTTCCAGAATCAAAGGGAAATGACATGATACTCATGATAGTAGACCAGTTCATGAAAAAGGCCTACTTCTTACCCACCACCTCATCTATTACATCTCAGGGAATGGTAGTCTTATTCAGGGATGATGTCTTCAGAGAGCATGGCTTGCCAGGGAAGGTCATCAGTGACAGGGGACTGCAGTTCACATCCAAGTTTATGGATGACTTATATGGAATGCTTGGAATAAAGGCAAACTGATCCATGGAATATCACCCACAGACAGACAGACAGATGGAATGTGTTAATCAGGAAGTCAAGGAACTCCTGACTATGTTCATTAATAACTGACAAGACAACTGGAGTGATTGGTTGTCAGTGGCACAGTTCTGTCATAATGACAGAGTACATTTTTTTATGGGCTTCTCTCCCTTTTATATGAACTATGGACAGCATCCTAACACCAGAAGGTAACAATGGCATTAGAAAAGGCTGCCAAAAATAATGAAAGACTGATACAATGGTCAATGAGCAGCACACCAGTACAAACCTGGAGTTATGGTGTACCTTAGCATGGAGAACTTGCCAGTCATCAGGGCCACCAAGAAGTTGGATGGCAAGTTTATTGGTCCTTTGGAGGTGGTTGTGAAAGTTGGAGAGTCTGCATACAAGTTGAAGATCCCCAAAATTGTGAAATGTTTACAACATCTTCAATGAGGTTCTGTTTGAAGCCATATACAGAGCCAGAGTTCCTGAAACAACAAGAGAAAGCTGCTGCATGTAAAGAAGCACAGATGGTGGAAGAGTCACAGGATGACAAGTATGAGGTGGAGGAAATTATGGACAGCTGAGTTAGTGGCTGTGGAGGAGGGAAACTGGAATACCTGATTAAGTGGAAGAATTACACAACTACAACAGCTCCATGAAAGCTTTTTGGTTGGGAAGATGGGTGCTTTGAGCACAATTATTTGGAGCATCTGGAACACAAATGGAGAATTTGGAAAGGAGATCACAAGGCAATCTATGTTCTCCAGGAACTTACTGGAGTGTGGCAGGCAGTCTAAACCCATGCTTGATTTCCCAATCAAGGGATGACATGAGAATGTGGTGGCTTCAGCCTCTTAGGACATCTTACAACCTTCAAGGAAGCCCCTAATGACATGTGACAAGTATAATGACAGAACAATGTGCTAGATGGACATTTCTGATTTTCTGATCTTTTTACTATTTTATTCAACCCAAATGGATGGATGGACAATGAGTTATGAGGAATGCTCAAGGGAGTTACTATGTTAGGATGGCAGCCCCTTATGGATCTGGGAGGGGAGGACTTTGATTTGTACATGTTGGGAGTGTTTTGGCATTTAAAGAAGTGTACTGAGACAGCACATCTGCAGCCTGGCATTTCCCACAGTAACTGGATTCCTCTCCTCTCATAATTGGTACCATATTCTGTGTCTACAATATAAATATATGAATAGTTCATTCCTTTAAATGCTGAGAAAAGATAATGAAAGATTTAGGATGCTTCCAAGAAGTCCTCAATTTCTGTAGAATCTGGCCACGAATATCCTCCAATTGAAGTTGCATCTCACTGCCAGGTTGTGAAAGATCAACATGACATCCATCCAACCATTCACAGAGAGCTTTCATTATCTGGGATGATTGTTAGGCAAGAATCATAAAGATATACAATGCACATACTAAGATTGCAGCTTCTGCAAAAATCTCTGGTGTTATATGAGCATCTTCAAGTGGTGCACCAATTCCAAACAGGAGAGTTCTAATGACACAACATAGAACTTGATCACCAATCCTCTGAGAGTCAGCATCTGCCTGTATATTATTATTACTTGGTTATTATGGCAGCCAATTTTATGTTCTTACATCCATTCCTGCCAAAAAAGGAACATTCTCAAGAAGATTGGCAACATAATGCTTCTGCTCTACCAATGGATGCTGTAGAATGCCATAGCAGTCTAAGACTTGGTGGCGGGCCATGCTAAATGCCAGGCTTCCAAAGTTATACAGGCCTAAAAAAGTTGCACTTGTGTTGACCACATCCTTCCAGGTCACATGGACTGGCCCCATCCCAAGGATGGCCTGCCAAATTTCAGATATAGTTAGAAGCCTCATTGGCTTGTCTCCTATTAGGAAAGGAGTGTCTGGGAATGTCTTGAGCCTTCCATAGTTCAGAACACCTGTTGAATAACGGTGCTGTGCCAGATCATCAACAGCTGATCTGAAATCCCTATCATCAAAGAAGAGGAGAGGCAATCTCTCTTTCAGCAGGCCTGTTTGCATCCTGAAGATGATGCGTGAATCTAGGGGAAAGCCTACAGTCTTCTGAGTAATGATACGAAGTCTTGTATTGGCTTGATTAAAATCAAAAAGCCATGGCTTGTCACCATTGGAACGCTTGTGATGAAGCATCCAAAGATGTGTTGAACCATTGGGGTGGTGTTGCCCTTTCAATTTGCGTAGTTTAATGGAGATGGGAAGAAGAATCATAAAGAGAATGAGCAGATATTGAGAAAGCTCTGAAGGTGTGGTCATCATATGTATCTCAAAGTTAACTTTGCGCTTGGATGCCAATGGGTTTATAAATGCAAGAACACCAGTTTTGAGGAGGAAGACAGATCTGTGAGGACCAGAATAACACTGGTGCTTGAAGGCACAGTTACCAAAACCACCTGTTGTTAAAGTAATGGCTGCAGCTGCAATGTCATAACAGTTGTCATAGCTGAGTAGCCATTGGTCAAGTTTGGATCTTTCAGGGCCCCAATTCTGATGAATTCTGTGGAATATATCCTTCTGGCAGCAAGTAAGGTAGGGTTCTAGAAGCTTCTGATTGGGATGTTGTGCATGAAGGGGGGTGTTTGAAAAGTTATCAACAAATTTGGCAAATGGGATGTTTTCAAATTGGAAGCCAGAGGGCAAGACAACTGCCATAGCTTTCCAAAGGTCATTTACAGCCTGATGTGTAGAAAGCTTCAAAGCAGATAGTGAGATAGATAGGGGTGCATCCCTGGTTGTTTGATAATATAAAGTTCTCCCTCTCAAAGGTTGTCTGAAATGGAGGTCTATATGTCCCATCTTTATACAATGCTGATGAGATTGTGAACAATCGGTAGAAGAGAGTGAGCTTTGGAGGTTCTGTAACCATGAGGTAGCATGAATTGGATTTGAAAAATCTGATGTATTGTTTAGCCATTGAGAACTTGTCAAAACATAGAACTCACTCATTTATGGTGCTTGATGTCTTCAAGTTGCAAGCATTGGCAGAGTCTTCCATATCCAACTTTGAAGTTATGTGGCATAACAGGTCATCCACATCAGAAGTGAGAATGCCCTCAATGGATGGCAGACTTTTACTACTGATTGAATCTTCCTGGTCCTCCAATTCATCACCTTCATCCTCATCCAATTCTTCTTCTTCTTCTTCATTGTATTCTTCAATGTCATACATTATGCTATCCTTGTTGTTCATACTGCTGCTGACATCTGGCTCATTGTGACTAGGTTCTTCCAAGTCCAGGAAAGTTTTGGAGCTGGCAAACATTTGCCAACACCAGTTGGCCATGGTGCCTCTTAAACACCAAAATCCAGCACAAACAAGAGAGCGAACAAAGTGTGCTGTTCTCCATTCACCTGACTCAAGAAGGCTTCTTGACATTAGTGCCAATTCTGGAACAGTACCAACCTTGCCATCAGAACATTCTTGGAGAAATGCAACGGTAAAGATTATCCTTCTTTTTGAGGAGTTCTGCTGGGTTTATATCATCTGAACATACAAACAGATGCAGAATCTCCATTCCTGCTCTTTTAACTTCAGGAGAACAGAGAAGAAGGCAGTGATGGTTTGGTTTATTCACCACTTCCTTCAAGGTGCGAATCAAGAAAGCCTCTGAAGAAATCCAAAACCTGCGGTAGAAATAGATCTTCTGATCATCAGCAGGAATTTTGAAGGATCGCTTCCTATTGATAGTAGATGTGTCAGAGCAAGTGTCATGGTAGTCATGAAAGATGTCAACATACCTGTTATCAGGGAAAAGTAGACCAAAAGTGCCCAATTTATCTTCCACCCAATGTATACCCTCAGCAAGATACTTCAAACCCAGCTTGTTAGATTGGATGAGTCCTTTCTCAATTGATTGTGATATTTTATCTTTCTGCTTCAGAAGTAGCTCCTGGCTGGGAAGAGCACCAAGACCTCGCAGTATCCCAACCACTTCTGTAACTGGCAGACCAAGTCCTTGAGAGCTGGAAATTTGGGATAACTTGTCTTGCCAGCCAATTTTTTTTGCCCAAAGTTCAGAAGCTCTAGCAGCTGGATTTGATTGAAGAATGCCAGAAACAGCTTGAGGTTGTGTCCCATCATATTCTGGGTTGTATTCTGACAAAATGAACCAATGGACATCCCCTCCTTTTCCTTTCTGTGACTTTCCTCCACCAATCTCTACCATCTCAGTCCACTGAGGTTGAGCTTTCTTGGCTAACTCATGTTCCCTATTGTCAATTTTGTGTTCTTGATTGAGGTGTTTCAGATATTCAGCATTATCTGCCCCTTTGCCTGTATTGATGGCAATCCAGGATGAGCAACCAGAAATGAGACATTTATAGCGTTTGGCTATGCAGCTGGAATGGTTGGAAAGGGGTTTGTCAAGATAGTGAGGAAGATTCTTCTTTACATCTTGAATAGACTGATCAACAATAGCTGGACAACACTCCATGAAGTGGCCTAAAAATGCCTCCAGAAGAGATGACCTTGTGATACCATTATATTTCTCTCCAGTATGGGCTCTGGCCAGGTGTTGCCAGACATATTGCCCAGGCAATAAACGCTTATGAGTATGACAGTAAAGACTGTTCAGTGAACTTTTCCATTCAAGTTGGAAGAATTGAGGCAGGGGACAGGATGGTTCTCCAGCAGAAGAGGAGCAATGCTTCAGATACTCTACAAACCTTGGAGGAAGGTGACAGTGGGAGAGTGCTCTATCTGAGCAATGAGGAAGATCCACCCAAGCTGGAGGATTATCTAGCCTCCTTCTTGACTTGACCATTGAAGACCCAACTCTCTGATTGTTGATGAATTCCTCTGCTGATTGCACCATGTCAGCAGTAATCTGTCTGTACTTGCTTAGCTCTGATGGTGGTAGGATTGGTATATCTATTGTGAATTGCTGCTGAATAGGAGGCCTTGCTGACATACTCTGAAGCTCATCATTGCTTTCTGCTTCAGAGAAGAGTGAACCTGCTGAGGATTCTTCATGGACATCCCCATGTGTTTCAGCAGAGAACAAGGGACTAGATTTGGAAGATTCCTCCACATCAATCACAGATTCAGAGTGGACAATTTTGCGCTTCTTGACTTCATCTACATGGGAACCAGAAGAGTGGATTCTCTTATGGGTGGGGTTCTGGTAGGAACCATTATCAGGTGATGATGTGCTCTGAATGTCTTCTTTGGCATCATCAGAGAAAAGTGAACCTGCTGATGATTCTTCATGGACATCCACATCTGTTGCAGGAGGGAAAAAGGGACCAGATGGAGAAGATTCCTGCACATGAATCACAGATTCAGAGTGGACAGTTCTGCGCTTCTTGACTTCATCCCCATTGGAACCAGAAGACAATACTCTCTTATGAGTGGAGTTCTGGTATGAACCATTGTCAGGTGAATGATTTTCTTTATGAATTAAGCAAACCATTATAAAGTCTGAGAGGAGTGTGAATGTGACACAGAAAACAAAAGGTAGAGGGCACACAATGCAAGATGTGCTAGAGACAGGGAAGAGAATGTTTATCAACAAAGACTCCATACTCAGGCCAATCCTGAACCAAATAACCCATTGTTGTGGTGTCAAACAAAACAGATACCTGACAATTTTATGTTGGCATGGGTGGAAGTTACCTCCACTGTGTGTGCTGTCCTTGGGAGCTGATAATGATAGTATGCTGAGACACCAGTAGATTTGTGGAGTGGGGGGATGGCTGGTTTTGTGTATTTACACATTTCACCCACTAGAGGCTGTTTTGATTTTCTGTCAACATGCAGAAGCAGTGCATCCAGACTGCCTGCCATCATCCAATGGTTCTCATTGATCACCATCAATATTCCACCTCCACAACCCCATTCCATCTGACTTGCTTGGAAGGTGGAATGAGACCAAGAAGTACTTGCCTGATGCTCACATTGTCAAGGTGGGATTTAGACAACTTATAATCATGCTGTGCATTTATTTTATTTTCCATTTGTTATGTTCATGTCAATGTTATATTATTCAATAGTGTATGTAGTTCTGTTAAGTTTAAATACATTTTCATTGTCATAAATAGCTTATGTATTATATTATTATCTTTTTCAAAGCTGAGAGTGCAGTGCCATAGATTGTCTTTGATTTGACATTGGCATGTGAGCTGCCAGTGGTCCTGAAAACAACTGTGCTGATTCTAATCCCCTCTGCTGAATTGCTATATTTTTCCCAATCCCTCTTGAGCTGAGTGGCGAGAGAATCATAAGTCTTGTCATTTTCAGGGGACTTGATGACATTAGGGGATTTGGGGCAGCCTGAGTGCAATATCTAGGTAGAGGCCAAGGAGAGTATTTGTGTCAGAGACTCAGAGTGCAGATAAAATTCAACCATACCATAGCACCAGCAGTCACAAAGTCCTCCAGAAGGATTCCACCAAGAGGAGGGGTCTGTGCATAACGAGGTGGGCCACATCCAAAAAGCAAGATGCGAATGACTTTAAGGAATACTCTGGCACACAGGGAAGCCTGGGAGTGCAGGCCAGAATCCTAGCTTTATGAGAAGGATTGCAAGGATCAAGAAAGATGGCACAAACCTTGGTCTCAGAAAAGCCTGGTTTGTGTAAAATTTCAAGTCCTTGAGAGAGGCTTTTGCAGTCTATTGATGAATGCACTTTTCTAAGAAACTGGGCCTCAGAATAAGCCAAGTCCTTATGAGCAAGAGAGGGAAACATGTAAGAATCTCCTCCTAAATGCATCCAGTAATGCTGCTGAGGGACCAATCTATGAATGGCCTGCCAGATATCACAGACCATAAGGCAAGCAGCTATTTGGTCCAAGGCTATTCCAGTAAGATTGGCAACACATTGGAGGTTGTGGTCTTCACCATAGAGTTGTAGTGCATCCCAGAAATGATAGTCATTCTGGTTCAGGTGGATATTTGTGGGGCTATGGAATATTTCAAATAGAAATGGAACTTTGTGCCTCAGTAGACCTTCAGCTAGTTGACGAATCAAAGAGACATCCAGATATGTATTGAGCTTCTCCCTGGCCTGCTTCTTCACCATGTTATTTACTCTGAGACCATCCCAATCTACCCAATCCAATTCATCTGATTCAGATTTTTGATTGTGTGGTGCTGCTGGGAACAAATGGCTGTGGTATGTATGTCCTTCTTCTTGAGCTGCATCCAGGAGTTCACAGATGAAGGGCTGAATGATCATCAGCAGCACAGCCAAACAGTCTGTTATCTGTGGAGGCAGCCAAAATATTGTATGGGCAAAGTCTATGTTTTTCTGCTTTGCCCTTGGTTTCCCAATTGCAAAACGACCATGAATGAGCCAAATGCTACGCTCCAGCTGTGAGTTCTGGTTGAGATTGACAATAATGGATTTATATTGAAATGCTCTCATGCAGACAGCAGTTGTGATGGCCATCAATGTGAGCAAAAGACCTCTTATTTTTTGGTCTCTCTGGATATAACACAGCAGCTGGTGCCTTTGCAATACCCCTTCCTCAGAGAAAAGTTTGTGGCACCTCTCCTGAGGGGATGAGATCTTGTCTTGAAAGAGGTTCCTACTCTCCTTTACCCAGCAAGCATTTGCATCTTGCAAATGAAGAGGATGATTTGAGAGGTTGTCTTGAAGTAGATGGTGTGAAATAAGGGATGTAATACCCAAACCCTCAGGAAGCTGGATAGAGATCTCCTTTTGCAACTCCTTTATGATGGTAATGGTGAATGAAGACCACCTGTAGAAATCTACCATTTTCCAAGAAATACCATCACGTGTATAAGATACTGTCTGTCCATCTTCCTTGAAGTCAAATTGGGTTGTTGTCTCTTGTGAAAATGAAAATGGCCTTATGACATATGAAATTGCCTGAAGTCTTGCAAAGGGTGTGTTAACAAGCTGAATATTGCTTGTCCACTGTAGCCAGGGTCTATGCTCCTCTAATGCCCTGATTTCCACTCAGTAAAAATCCAAGTTGTCATTAATGTGCTCACTCTGCTAGTGTGAGTTTTTTGTCAACACTCAAACCTCCTTTGGATGATTTTGAGGACCCAATTGAAAAATCAAATGTGGCTAGTCATTGGAAATTATGAGGTCAGTTGGCTGTGCTTTGCCATTGAATGGGCATCATACCATCATCTGCAAGGAGACTATCCAATTTTCCCAAAAATTTATCCTTGTCCATATACTCTTGCTCATGGCCAGGATTAACAGGTGCATCCATGATGCCCTCTCTATCCTCCTCCTCAACTATATCTCCCTCATCTTCCTCTTCTTCTATGACTACCTGAGATGTTGCACTATCATAGAAGGGCTGGTACTTCTCAATTGATGATGACCTGATTCTTGCCATATGCAGAGCTATACAGCGACAGGCATATTTTGCTCCAGCTATCAATGACTGTATGGCTGATGGTGTTCTGAAGTAGCCAGGGGATATGTAGGACCAGATGAAAACCACTTGATCTGTAGGGCAACCAATGGGCTGATATCCTAGACCATCTGCACATAGGATAGTCTCCAGCAGAGAGTGAATAGCCCAGTCTATTTCATTATCCATACTAGCATCTTGTCTTTTCCAAAAAAGCTTGTATAAAACAAGAGCTGCATAGAATTGACTTTTGATTCCACACAGTTTGAAGCCACCAAAATCTGGTAGGTCATTAAACAGTACTGCATGGATGTAGCGCAAAGTCATGGCTACAGTCATGAAAAGAAAATAGGAATACTCATTGACTTTGCTCTGTCCTATGGGTCTAAACACATATGGTGATGATCTAGGGAATTCCACATGAGTATTGAGGATCTGCATCTGCACTGGTTAGAGCACCTACTCATTGGACAAAATGCTGGAAAGACCCATGTGACCTTCATTCAGGATGGATACAGCAACCAAGAGATACTTTCTGAGATAGGACCTTAGATACACCAAGCCCTTCTCTAGGAAGTCACAGTTGGGATTTTTCATGGGTGATGCTATTAAATGATGCAGAGAGGAGGTGTGAGCACCAGCAGATATTTCTTCATCATATTTGACCCATCCTAATCTCAGAGGCCAAGACTGGGTCTGTTGGACTTGGTTAGAGGAGAGGCCAGACTGACTTTCCAAAATGGAAGATTCAGGAAAGATGATATCAAGATCTGTCTCTTTCTCTGCTGCTTGCTCCATTAGATCCCCAGACAACTTGAAAGTATGGGACTCTCCAGGGTAAATAGTGACTCGATAAGTCCATGAAGGATCATCTAAATGAATGGTCAAAAAGTTTTTTGTTCTTCCAGCAGGGCATCCTTTTGCTAGGTGCTTGTGACGAATGTAGCGCTGTGGGTCCCCTGCACCAGAATTCTTGGCCTGCCAAGTAGAGCATTGAGGGCATAGATAGGACTCATAGACACTAGATAAAACAAGAGGTGAATCAAGTTCTTTTGGGAGGTGTTGCACAAGGTCTAAGCTGGTCTGTGTGAGATTCACATTGACACTGCAGGCTACATGTGATGCCATGGCCTTACTCTCCTTTTTCTTGTGAGGGGAGCTCCAATCCACATGTACTTTCCTTAGATGCTTTGCAAGTTTTGACATTGGAACAAAAGAATTATGGTGTGGACAAAATATGGCATGCCATTGGGGAAAGAATACAAGTCCAAAGAAAACCAGGACTTTACAGTCTTGAACATAACTGGAATGTGGTTGAGTAGGCTCAGTATGCATGGTGTGGTGGAGGCATGAGCAATGGTAAGCCTCCTGAGATAGGAAGATGAAACCTTTAGCTTCCAGTTGGCTGCCAGAAACTTCATTGGCTCTGGAAATGGAGGAAGCTGCCTTGATACTGCGTATTTTGTGCAAAGGTTGGATTTCCCCTCTCTTAGACATGGTTGGGTCCAGATAGTCACCATCGGCATGATTTTCTGTGTCCTCTTCAGATGACAAGTCTGCATCTGAGTCCACTTTGTCTGTAATTATCAATGACTTGTGGCTTTTGCTCATTTGACAGTGAGTGCGATATCTTGTTTTGGCCCTGTTCTTGCAGTCCACATCTAAATCTTTTTCATATCCTATCCTTGAGACTTCTGCAGAACTTGAGTAAGCTCCAAATTGTGTGGACATGAATTAAGCTCACCCTGCTCCTCAGATGATGCTGATTCAGTTTCACACAAGTCTTGGTGTTCCACATTTAGTCCAGAAGCAATATCATGAAAGAGATGTACATACAAAATTCATCACCACTCTCATCACCATTTTCATCTGAAATGTGCCCCTCTGTATCCATAGAATGTGACTGTTCAGAAACCTGAAGATGATGTTACTTGAAACCATGATCACAGACAATTTGATAAGGCCTACAGTAATTTGTCTCCTTTTAATTAGAGGTTCTTTGCTTCTGCTTGTCTTGATGCCATAGTTAATGCAGTGAGCAGTGTAGAATAACAGAAACCCACCAACTGAGCTGCACCATGAATCATAGACTGCTGGGAATCCATTGATGGGGCTGAAGTAAAGCAGTGTGACCAAATTGACATTTAACTGTCACATGTTGCAAAACTAGGTCAGTTTTGTGAGGTGCCTTTATGCTTCTCAGGGTAAATGGGGAATTTGTTATAGACTTTAATTGCATTAAACACAAGTAAAACTAAGTGGAATAAGATTTCAGTAAGACATGTAGTACATTCTTTATAACACTGGTAGTGCCTTTATTTTGCAAGCAAAGTTTCTAATAGAATAGAATGTTTCTTCCATGGCCAATGAGGTTTTACTTCCTGATGTTTTGTCCATATTTTTATTAACTTGCAATAAGATAGCAAAAGTATCTCCTCCTATAGTGAAATGCTTCATGGGATCTAATCCAAACATTGGGGAGATTGTTATGAAGAGATTTTATAAACCAACAGCAAATTCTACTTTGATTACACCACTCTACAAAAATGTTTATTGTGCTTTGCATGTGAACTCACAGTCACATGCTGTGCATATGTTTGTTCTGTTTGAGCTCCAAAAATCATAGCTCAGTAACCATTGAGGCTATCACTCCAGGCATTTAAATCTGGAGCCCTATGAGGTAGTTCTAGCTAAATGTCCAGCATGTCTATTTGTAGAAACATCTGTAAATAAAAAGGCTGTTTCAAATCAGTAACATGACAAATAAATTCATTG
Organism: Amanita molliuscula; assembly: GCA_023014405.1. Classification (NCBI taxonomy): domain Eukaryota; kingdom Fungi; phylum Basidiomycota; class Agaricomycetes; order Agaricales; family Amanitaceae; genus Amanita; species Amanita molliuscula. Next base: position 163,867 of record JAEBUP010000088.1, on the reverse strand, counting down.
GCTTTGCAATTAACAGTATGCACCACCACAAAACCAATCATTATTGCCAAAAAATGTCCTACAATGCTCCAAGAAGTTTTATGTGAATGGGTTAGTGTGGCATACAATGAACAGTCAGTGGTCATGTTTTCTGCATTAAATTACAGTCATCAACACAACCAACAACACCTGATATGTCTTACATGATGATTTGTCAATAGTAAAAAGACTTCTGATGCACATACTAGTTATTTTGTATGTCTCTGAATTGATTTGTTACATTATTATTATTCAACACACAATTCTTTACCACAGATGCATGAACACATATTTTTAAGTTAATATGCTGAGTGCCTAGAACCACCTCATGGGATGCCAGATTTAAAATGCTAGACTGATAGCCTAAGTGGTTCCTGAGCTATGACTTTTGGAAGCTCAAACAGCACAAACATGTGTGCAACATGTGACTGCAAGGTCACATGCCAAACACAGTAACTACTTGAGATTGCATAAATCAGCAAGCAATCTTCTAATTTACCATTCACTCATTTACAATGCAGTAATTATTTAATTATCAACTTATGACAACAGCAAAGTTTTCATTTCCCTGAAAAACCATTGTCATTGTTGCACAGACAATTGAGAATGAGGACTCAACTCACCTCCAGCAAACATCTGTATGATATGCAGCCAGAAGTACATTCTGACATATAATGATTACAGCTGCTTTTCTGAAAGGGCATGAACCCTTGTCCACACTTCTGACAAAGAATGTCTTAATCCTGTCCTTCTCATAAGGTGTCCTTTTTACCTTATATCCAATGAGTGATGAAAGGTAGTAACCAATTTGTTTTCTCCCATCCCTAGTTTTGGTGGTGACTGCCTCAAACAGCTGCACCTCCTTTCTTAGCAGGCTGTCAACCAATGTCTGGAAGAGGTTATGACTTGCTCAAAGACAACAACAATTTTCACTGACTTGATATTCTTCCTGTGCAACAGGAAGGAATTGATCATTCTTGATTATGGCATCAGTCAGCCATGGCAAAGAGGCAAGGAGAACAGCATTGGAGTGGGGAACTATGGACATGTTACTGTGCATACGCTTTAGCCCTGTTCTTCCAAACACAAGTCTTACTCACTTCTGATGGTGTTGAGATGATTTAGGATGCAGACTGGAGGACCAGCTTCAACCAATGGGTCACAGTTAGTAGAAAAGTTGGCTTACAGTCCAATTGAATGTAGGTTGATAATAGCAAGATAAGAACAAAAGGCTTTGCTCCCTCATTGTGTCAGCAATTCCCATGTGGCTGTGTGGTGGCTGTGTGGTGGCTGTGCATCAAAAGCAAAATATGGTCTTGTGGAGGTATATAATAAGCCATCCAGAGCACAATGACAGTAAAAGAGACTTTTATTACTTTATTAATCAGGTTGCCTGAGAGGCAAGAGGGAAGGAGCAACTGTGTACCATCTTGCAACCAAATGAGCACAGCCACACCATCTCCTGCCAGCAGGAGATGGTGTGGCTGTGTACTCAAAATGGAATTATGTAATAGTAACCCATCCATGGCACCATTAACAGTATCACAGCTGGGGCAGCGCCACATGCAAAATGCATTGTCCAATGTTTGAATTTAGCAGTTTAGAGCACAACAAAACATAAAGTTTCAGTGCATATCTTGAAACATAAAGAAATGATGGTATCTTTCACCTTGAAAAATGTTATGTTTTGCACATGATTTTATTTCATTCAGAGCAGTCACAATCTTAAATCACACACCATGTGAAACTCATAACTTTGCAACTCATTTTGCATTCAAACATACAATTCTACATGATGTAAATTTCAAGTGATATTTGCTGCTTACATCCACCATACTCTGCAAAATGCAGCATGACCAGCACATGATAACATCTATTGAGGGCAGCAAGAAGGTCGTTGAATGGCGAGAGCACATTGAGGATGGCAAGAGGGACAAGAAGCAAGAGGGTGGGAGGGCGAGCGGGGAGTGAGACAGGGCGGCAAGCAAAAGGGCGACGAAGAGGGCGACGAAGAGTTGATGCACATGCTTACATAGCATGTGATATAGCGTGCACTGGGACAACTTGGCAACAGCCTTTCGTGATGAAATAGTGCGAAAAGGCAGGTCGAAAATAGCTATCTTGGGTTTGCCGACGGGGGCGATATTTTGGGTGGGGTACCAATGCATGGAGGGATGTAAGAGAGGGGGTAGAGGTGGAATTCTGGGGTGGGAGGAGCTCGATAGCCATTTCGGCATCTCCAAAACGTAGTCCGAGTCAATGCAGGGCGAGTCTTGGTCGACTGTGAACTCGACCCAGTCGCAAACTCTCTCAAGTTGATGTGGTGGGTGCAAAAGGTGTTCCATGGAGGAACCTCAACGCATCGTCGTCGATCTCAAAATGCACATTGCGGAAAAAGCATTGGTAGGAGAGGGATTCTAAACAGAGATTCATCATGTTGATGCTGCTCGATGTACCCCGGATATTCGTATTGTTCCGTGATGGCTTTAAAAAATGCTTTACGCACCCCGACATCCTCCCGCAGAACTTGGAAAAAGATGAGATGCATAGCAGGAAGCGAAGATATGGTGCGTACTCATGATCATGTCTTGCAATGTGTATAACGAGTATCTACAAGCGACCAAAGGCCGGTTGATTTGACCTTGCCATCGCACAGGATCAGCGGGACCATCTGGTCCAGAATGTTGTAATCAAATATGACGGTGAGGAGAAGCCTTTGATCTGACGACGTGCAATGAGTTGTTATCAGCGGGTGCATGACACGCGTACTACCCAGTTTGCCATTGTAAAATAAGGGAAGCGTGAATCCTATAGAGCAACTCACCCAGAGTTTGAGCAAGCGTCTCGCGGGTTTCAATCTCAGCATCGCCCTCGAGATTGGGCGAACGCATAGCGGTGCGCGCGACGGAGCTATGTTTCTAGTGAGATAGTGCGCGCTGGGAAGATCGGGCAATCCGGTGGACTCACCTGAGTGCTGTTGCCGTGTCCTCCTGTCCTTCTCACTCCGCGGGTGAAGACAAAGGGGAAAAAAACAAAGGGGGGGCGCAGCCCTCACCTTTTCGCTGCGTCCGAACGCGGCAGCAGGTGAGTGAGCGGCAGCGGCGGAGCGTGTGTGCATGCGAGCGGTGCATGCGACGATTGATGATTGATGAGTATACGTAGGTAATATATAACTGCGGCTTGTATTTGAGAAAACGTTAAAATTCTAGCGTCGAGCGAACAGGCGTGTACTAACGCTGCACCCAATGCTTTCTCTTGGAATAGTGGGACTTGACATTCCAAACTCTGCAGTGATACCAAGTTCTCCTAAACCAACATAATCCTTGCCCAATATATAGGTAAAGTCACCCCTGCCCGAAATGTTAGATCAAAGGAAAAGTACGGCATACACGAACTTACTCAGCCAATGCCCCAACCTCCTTTTCTTCCTCTTCTTCAAAGCGCAAACGCTTGCTCGTAGGCCTAGAGGCTATCCTTGCGCTATATCGTGATGATCCAACTTGTATTCGGGGAAGGCCGTTGGCAAGGAGCGCATCACTTTGCACCGCACCCCACCATGAGCTCCACCAAGTCTTTATCATGATTGGATGTGCCAGTGAATGAAAGGGGTAAAGGGAGAGCCGCAGGTTGACGGAACGCCGATGATAGTAGACTAAAACGCGCTCGTGATCTCGGTGTTTGATTCAGGTGGAGCTGGTCCGCGCTGTTAGACAAGTATCAGGAGGAGTCAATCCATGTGTCACGAGAGGACGTACTGCTTCGCTTTCACCAACCTCCGCACTCAAGTTCTTTCTCATCCGCTTTTGTTTTAACGACATGTTCTTTTATTCCTTCGCAATAATCGTACGGTGGTCTCCAGTAACGTATTCATCAACACAACCTTGGACTCTTCTACGGCAGTTGAAGCCATAACGCCCTCGAACCCTTTATCGACGGTGCTAACCAACGTCATCCCTTCCTGCGCATGCACAAGGGCGGGTGTTTCGGAAAACGGTATATCCTGCGCGGACGGGGCGGTCCTTCGGGTCAGAGATTATCATACCATTCATCACATGTGCTGTGGAAGCAGAACCATTAATTCTGATCCTTATGAATATCGGACCGGCAGACATCTGAGGATGGCCCAATTCAAGAGGAATGACGTTCTTTGCGATCGGTGATGTCTTCAGCAGGTTTTCCGCCTCTAACTTGAGATGCCGTGCATACTGCCATATGGTACTTGAACTGCTTTAGCTTCACCTTCTTGAGCATGGTTTGCGGATCCATGGGGTTGGAAATGACTTTAATAAGTGCATTAGCATGCATCCATGTATGTATACGTGGCAGATCGCTACGCACTGCCATGATAATCCGGTACATCCGCCTTGGAAAAAAAGCCTTCGCATCACGATTGTCCTTCATATCCGACCGAGTCAGTAACACAGATGGACCGGGAAACATTCAAGACACACACAGGCGTGACGGTTGTCAGATCCTGTAGCAGACTTTCCAGCGAGTCACAGATGGATCAGCGAGTTTTGAATCCTAGCTCTAGCAGTGTTCATGGTCAGTGATGACGCATATAGTCCGGATGGTGTCACGTACTCGACCCTCTTTGACGGTGCATGGAAGGAGGCGGAGCCTGGCAACCGGGCGAGCGAGGAGTGAGAAGAAGGGCGGGGAGCAAAAGAGCAAAAGAGAGGGCGACGTCCTACTGCATATATAAGCGCGGTCATCCGTGCTATATGGGGGTGGCTCTGACGTGGCCGCAGTCGCGCCTCAGTCGTTTTATCTGATAAATAGTGATGAAACGAGTGAGAGATAGAGCGAGCGCGGGACAGGGTGAATAGCTTAGCATCACACTGGTAAAGGGCTAACGTTGCCCTTGAGATGATATTGTTCCCCCTCATCTATGCGAGCTATATAGCGTGTCGACAGTTTGAGGGTGGCGACTCGTCGCATGCATGACCGGGAGCTTGCCAACTATTACATTTCCGACAGTATCAATGAATACACGGTGAGTGTCATGTTATATAGGTCTACTATGTACTTTTTTCGCTCGACGTGAATGACCACAATCTGCCAGGAACTGCCTGATGACGTTGGCTTTGTCCCTGGGAACGACTCTATAGCTGTACGTTCGACGATTCGGAGGCTGTGGCATACAGTGTCACTACAATCATGGAGCAAGGGGCAAAACATACCTGTGCTGATTGCAAGTTAAGTGGAAAGGGCGGTGTAACTGCATGAAGTTCATGTTTGTTCTTTCGTATCATGTACGTGTGGCCGCTGACTAGGATCCAGGTTGCTTCGTGAGTATGGCCAGTACGAAAATCATGCATGCGATGAATGACACGCCGCTTGAGGACCTCCATGACATCAATGTCATTGTGTGTGTCAAACTGCACGGGTAGACCATCCTCGAAAACCTTTAGTTGGTGGATTGTGCCCTTGGACTGCACAAGCTGGAAAGTGTAGACCATGGTGGGAAGGCACGCGGTCTATGCGTCACTTGTCACCGCCAGCGGTCACTAGGTCACTACACAGCCACGCCACTTCCCGCCAGCGGGAAATGGTGTGGCTGTGTGTGTCACTCTGGTCACTATAGTTGTGATAGTGCTGCAGAGTCCTATCCTGGACTGGTCCGGGACTGGTAAAAGATTGGAGTAGGACTGGAAGAGGACTGGACTTTACATCAGCCTTTTTCAGTCCTGTCTTGGTCTCAGTCTCTGTTATGAGCATAACTCATCCCATTCAATTTTTACAGTAATGACATCAATGACACATATGAAAATACAGACTAGAGGAGACAGGATATATTTTTCTTTTCTTTTTATCTTTTCATTTGCACTCAAATGTTTAGATACAGGACTTAGATGATACCACAGTTGCAGGGGCTGGCTATGTTAGGACTGCAACCCTTATATGGAAGGAGGTTAGGTCAGCATCGGCTATAAGGATAGACCAAGTGCCGATAGGAACACAGCCCGATGATGGGCCTATGCCATGGAAGGATACATGAGTGGCATGGCGCCTGAGGGGCAACATGGGAACACCAAGGAGTACTGACGACTTGGTACTGGCATATGTGGGAATCGGCCAAGAATGCAGAACAATAGCGTGGCCATATATGGAAGGACAGTGTGTTGGTGTGGGAGGATGATCCTGGGTATGGTCATATGGGTGCAGGCTTAGCTGCTGCGCATCGTCTCTATTGTGAGGGACTTTAGCTGTGCACTGTCTGCGCACAGACCAAGGGAGGAGTATATAAGGGTTGTCGTCTTAGGTAGCAAGTCCCTAAGACTCTAGATAGTTTTGTGTTTGCTAGACACAGCTATAGAGCACTGTCTTGTCTTTGGCTTAACAAGCCCCCTTCTCATAAGTCTTTGGTTGTGTTTAGGAGCAGTCCTAACAGTCTCAGTCCTCTAAGATCCTCAGATTTACATGTCAAAGTTGCATTTTGTTTTCATCTCCTTTTTGTTTTGCTCTGTTTCTTATGTTAATAGCATAGTCTTTCTGGCAGCTGTTATCTGTCTGGAAGTTACATAGCTTTTCACTACATGACTTAATATAGTATATTTCTATGTGGAAAAAAAAAAAAAAAAGATCCTCAGATCTTCAGGACTGATAAATACTTGTCAGGACTGGTCCTGGACTAATTGTAGGACTCATAAATAGACCCTCCCAGTGCTATCACCACCCTTGGCCATAACTAGTTATATCAAAGCTAAGCTAGGTTGCCATAGCTGGTTTTCAGCTATAGCTATGTAGCCACAGCCAAAAACTGGCTATAGCCAATTTATAGGCACACCAAGGCTCTGTCCTCCTCACTCTCATCACTTTCTCTGTCCCCTTGCTGCACCCTGCCATCTGTTATGAGCATAACTCACTTCCTATAATTTTCACAGTAACGACATCAATGACATATATGAAGATATGGACTTGGGGAGTCGGGATATATTTTTCTTTTCTTTTTATCTATTTCATTGGACTCAAACATTTAGATACAAGGGCTGGACAACAAGACATCACTAGGGGATGGCTATGTTAGGACTGCAGTGTTATGAGCATAACTCACTTCCTACAATTTTCACAGTAACGACATCAATAACGATTATGAAGATACGGACTTAGAGAGTCGGGTTATATTTTTCTTTTCTTTTTATCTATTTCTTGGGACTCAAACATATAGATACGAGGGCTGGATGACAAGACATCAATAGGGGATGGCTGTGTTAGGACTGCAGCCCATATATGGAAGGAGGTTAGGTCAGCATCGGCTATGGGACATACCAAATGCCAACTGGGACAATGGCCCAATGATGGGCCTAGGCTATGACAGATACATAGGCCAAACAGCACCTGAGGGGCAACATGGGAAACAGCCAAGTGCAGAGACAATAAGACACTGCCGTATGTGGAGAGACAGTATGTGGGTGTGGGAGAATAATCCCAGGTATGGTCATATGGGTGCAGACTTGGCTGCTGCACATTGTCTCTATTGTGAGGGACTTTAGCTGTGTGCTGACTGCGCACAGACCAGGGAAGAGGTATATAAGGGCTGTGGTCTTAGGTAGTCAGTCCCTAAGACTTTAGGTAGTTTCTTGTCCTAGACAGAACTCCTGGAATCTACTAGAATTGTCTTTGGCTTAACCAGCCATCCTTCTCATAAGCTTTGTGGTTTTGTTTCAGCCAGTCCTAACATAACCTAAAGTCTTTACATCTCTACCCTGTTGGTCTTACAGCACTGAGCATGCCTTGCTCATTGTTGCTCACAGCACCAACAGCCTAGTTTGATATCTGAGAGGTAGTAACTGCGCAGCCTGCAACCTCTCCAGGCGACTTTGACTACACCACACATGCTGTCAATGGGCATCGAACGAGATGTCCTCAATTCACCCGTTGGGTCTGCCTACCAAACAGTAACAAATGAGAATACTAGTGTGTCAGGAGAGCATAGGCAGGAGACCACAGACATGCCCTGAGCATAGTATATTGTTATTGCCAAAAAACTCAGGAACAAGAGAACCAACCTAGTTGTGTTGCATATCAAGGCTGATACAAAGTTCCTCACATACTCCCTGTACAAGCAGATGCGAAATTTGCTGTGCATCTGATAACTTGGCACAAAGATAGTGAGGTGAATTGTCAGGTGCACACTTCTGAGTAGCTTGTGGACCCATGACAATCAGACAGTAACTCCCTTGTTTCCCAAGGGACATCATTGATTGGCGCGGATTTATTGCCAGAAGAATGGATCAAGTGTTGGTGGAGGCCCAAACTTGATTGAAGATTTATTACAGCAGAACGAACAATGAGGCACAATGCAGTGCTCGTTTACATATATCTGACCCTACGCCCAGGCAACACTCTCGGAGATTGGGTGCATCTTCGAGGCGGACTGGGTCACCATTGATGACACAGTCCAGACGGGACCTAGAGAATTTATCAGGGATACCATCATCCGCCGATACAACAACCATGTCCGGTTATATTGGAAACACTGGAAAGAGTCACGACGACTCAAACGCACTCAGGTGCAGATACTCCTTAGGCAACATGAAGCCAAACAGGAGTTAGAACAGAAGGAAGCCTGGGAGGCTTTACTTATGGAATGAGTGGCCACCCAAGCATTTTACGGGCAGAGCACACTATGCGAAAAGTGGAAGGGGAATACCAAACCCTTATAGAGTTGTTGGAAGTCCAATACAAAGGAGACACTTCCAACCCAATCTGGCTAGCCTTGGTCTTGTCAAAATATAACCAGTGGCTCATGTTAATCAATAATGGCGACAAAGCTATCCGGCAATATTGGGTAGCAGTGGAACGACTCAAGTGCGCACACCACATACAGGAACTGTACAAGCATGAGGGCATGACTATGAGTCATGAAGACTGGAACGCATGGATGCATGCAATGAATGGAAATATACGGGCAACCTGCTACGCTAAATGGAAGTGTGAGCAGAAAGAGGAGGAACGCTGTAGGGGAATCCAATTTGATCCCCTTCTCGTCACAAAGCCACCTGGGGCTATCGTTGCTAGGATGCCGGAATGACTTCTTACCAAACCACGAAACCATCTATGCTCTATTGGGATGGATCATTTTCTTAAAGAAGTCGGAGAGAACTCATGGAATGACCACAAGGCTAGGCTACTAGGATGGCATGCCAACATCAAAGCACACCTACCTGGACCAAGGGCCAGAAGTCCTATTGCACCAAACCAGTGGAGGGAGAATGGGTATTGCTATATGTACCTGTTCAAAGAGGAGTACTATGACAAGTACAACTGGCCAGCCTGGCCTACTCTTTACGATGTCCTCAGCTGGGAACCAGAGCTCAGGGACAACACAGTAGTCTTCACCATCCAGGACAGTATTCGACCTGGCCGGTGCCATATTATTGAGGAATCAGCTATATGTCGAGACGACATTGAGTATACCTGGGATGAGTTGGTGGACCTTCATAAGGTCTCCCACTATACATGGACAGTGTGTTTCGGAGGACAATCAAAGTCCAAACGCAGGGCAGTGCAGCGGAAGCTTGCCCAAGCACCAATCAAGAGGGTTAACCTCAGAACAACAGTCACGGTCAAACAAGCAGTGGCAGAGGCAGCTGGACGAACATACCCAGCAGTGGTGGAACCCAAACTGGTTGTGCAACCAGCACAGTCATATGCAGCAGCAGCACAAGCCAGTAAGGAAAATAAAGCATGAGTCATCACACAGGGAGGTGATGCGGCACACTGGCATGGTGGTATACCCACCACAGCAGATTGGCTCTCAAATGAAGAGTACCCGCAAGGAGCAAATAATGCTCACAAGAAAAGAGAAATTGAGCAGTGGAGGAGAGTCATTGAAAGGGAGGCATGGTTGCCTTACCCTTACCCAAAAATGTCATGGGCCAACAGTGGTTTTAACCCAGATATACCAGGATACTGCTACCTGGTCCTGATTAAAAAGCAGTACTGGGATGAATTGGAATACACACTGGCCCAGAACCTGTGCTGAGGCGACGAAAAGCTCAGACAGGAACAGGGGAAAATTCTGGTGCCAGTCCGATTAAAAACCATCTGACTACTGTAGGGACTGCAGGCCAGGAGTGCTAATGCAGAGACCAGTAGACAGGACACCCCTGGGTTGCTTGCGACTGGTTGGACACCAGTGGGCAATTTGGTTAGTCTGATCCTCACATGGAAGAGGTTGGGAAGTTGTTCCACCTGTAAAAGGCTAGGCGTAGAGCAACTTTGTGAGGAGCACTGAGCAGGAGGCTTAGCCCTGTAAGGGGAAGTTGCAACAGGAAAGGTACCCAAGAGGGGCCCGAGCTGTGGCGGTACGAAGCTTCAGGCAGACATGGGTAGAGCTGTCTGAGTGCTAACCTCCTGCTGGACTGCTGAGTGGCATTAGATCCCGAGCAGTATCTGGAAAGCCCATCAAGGTTTGGACTTGTCACCCAAACGGATGAGGTCAGGAGGCAATACTGACCCGAGAGGACATATTCTACATCAGTGACTAGTAGGGGAGGTTAAATTACCACCAGGCTGCCCATGTGGCATGAGTCCGAAGGAGTAGTGGAATCCTTTCCGAAGCTTGCTTAAGTTGTAAACAAGGTTGGTGCTATGAGTAGGCTTCACTATGCCATTGCTGGTTGAGTGCCAGCTCCTGCTTTGGACGTGATTGCTCTCCCCTCTGTTTTACTTGTGTATTTCAGTTCAGAGGGACCGATTTTGCCTATGGCCGGCTTATCTGCAGATACAAGAAATCTGCACCTGGGACAGAAACCTACGAGAAGATGACGTGACTACCATTATCCAGAAGTCATACACACAAACCACTACTCTGCACATTGAATGATACAACAGCAATTGCAGAGGATGGTTTCACATCAAGTGTCTCAATAGGGAGGGCATGAGTCACTATAAATTGGGTGCTACACCTTTTCACCTCACAGTAGATATGATCACCCATGCCTACCATGCCATACTAGGATGGAGAGAACACTGGCAGGACACCCAGACATTGGAACCCCTGGCTGCCACACAACCAGCTGCAGCAGTTGCAGCATGGGACAATGAAATTCATTGACAGACAGAGGAAAGACAATGAGCAATCACCAGTGCTGGACAGGCCCTTGCCACAATGATAAATGAGTACCAACGATCCAACTGTTGAGAGCCAGGACCTCTCACAAAGGCAGAAATGCCTGACTTTTATCAAGGAGATCCCCAGACAGTAGATGGATGGTTACAACAGATGGAAATGTATTTCATGCTGGCGAATGAAACAAAAGACCTACAAAAAGTCTCAATCTGCCTATATAGGATTAAAGGCAGAAAAGGGGACCAAGTGGCAGATTGGAGTGGGGTGAAACTCAAAGCCTTCCAGGAGGCGCAACAGGAGTTTCAGGACAAAATAACCAACAATGGATGGAGTGCAGAGCTGGATTGGGCACAGCTCAATGCAGGACAATCAACTGACAATGACCAAGCATGGGTCAGACAACCATTGGAAAACCAATTTCCCTTTGTGGACTGGGTGGACTTTAAAACACAGATGCATGAATTCTTCATGTCAATGGAAACAAAAGAAAAGGCTATTGAGGCACTATTAAACTTACAGCAGGGAACAATGATAGTAGAAGACTACATCATTAAATTCAACTCCCTCACCTCATTAACTGACTGGAATGATCAAGCATTGATCTCACAATTCCAGAACCACCTTAACCCAGCATTGGGCAGAGAATTGATCCAATATGGGGGATTACCAGACAATGCCACCTTACACCAAATCCAGACAAGGGTAACAGTGCTCGCAAGAGCTTATCACAAGGCCAACAAGGCCTATGGTTTCTCTAAAGTACAAAGGGAATACAGAGAGTGAGCCCCAGCCCCTAATGGTTGACCCCAGTGGCAGTTTAGAGCACCACCCCCAGTTGCATCAGGAAGTTGGTCAGACCCAAATGCAATGGACGTAGACAGGGACAAAGCAACAATCACCTGCTACAACTGTGGAAGGAAAGGTCACTACAGCAAGGACTGTAAGAGACCCAAGAAGGAAAGAAAACCACCCACCTGTTATAACTGTGGAGACAAAGGGCACACAGTAACAGATTGCACCAAGCCCAAACAAATAACGATGGGAGAGAAAGGCAAAAGAGCCATTAGAAATGTTACAGCTGGAGAAATGATGGCGGAAGAGTACAAGGAGCTTGGAGAGCTCCAGGGTTTTGCAGAAAGCCAGTAGGCGAGCACTCAGCGCTGCTGGCTACTAGACAGGTTTCTGATACTGGTGTACAATTATATATGGACTCCCAAATTAACATGCATGATTTACTCTATGAATGCAGTGGGAATGTGCACCAGATAAGGAACCTGCGAGTGAGCGCAAGAAAGGGAGAATGATTACAGATGTGGATGCCACAGTGGATGTTGAGGCGAATCTGGGAACAACTGAAACAAATAGCGGTGGAATGTTTACAACAATGGGTGCATAATAAATGAATAAATGAAGCAAATGGACAACTAATAGATCAACTAAACGCTATGACAGAGGCGGAGGCCATGTGGAACCTAGTACATCTACGAGAAAAAGTAGTACAGGGGACTGGGGCACAAGAACTAGATCTAAAAGGAACCATCACTACTATGGACACATTAAAAACCATTGAAGTAAAAATGTTGCCGGATTCTGGAGCCACAGGGTCCTGCATAAATGAAGACTTCGTTGAAAGACATCAGATAGCAAAACGACACTTAGTGCGACCTGTGCCAGTATATAATGCCAATGGAATGCGAAACTCCATGGGGCAGCTGGAGTATATGGCACAAGTAAAGTTATGAATTGGCAACCATGAGGAAGTCATAGAATGTGCTGTAACATGTATAGGGAAGACAGACCTGTTCCTAGGGTTCAACTGGTTAAAACATCACAACCCAATGATCAACTGGAAAAAGCAATCGTTGGAGTTTAACTGTTGCCCAGGAATGTGCTGGAGATCTTCATTGGTTCAAGAACCAGAAGACGAAATGGATGTAGCACAATGTCTAGAGGATGGAGAGCGACTACTGGCAGTTCATATTGGAGAACCAGAACTGCAAGTATGTGCGTATGCATCTACAGCAACCCAGATAGCGGCAGCAGAGGCTGAGAAAACAAAAAAGCGAACTCTGGAGGAAACAGTCCCCAGACACTACTTAGGCCATCAGAAAGTATTCGAAAAAGAAACTTTCAATGAACTACCACCATGGTGGTGATGGGATCATGCCATTGAATTGGTCCCTGGGTCTAACCCAGTTGACTGCAAAATATACCCACTAAATCAGGATGAACAGCAGCAACTGGATGAATTCTTAAAAGAGAACTTGGATTCTGGAAGGATCCAGCCAAGTGAATCGCCAATGGTGTTGCCCTTCTTCTTTGTCAAGAAAAAGGATGGAAAACTGAGACTGGTACAGGATTACCAAAAATTAAACAAGATGATGATAAAAAACCACTACCCACTCCCACTCATAGGGGAGTTAGTTGACAAATTGTTGCAGGCAAAGGTCTTCTCTAAAATGGACATTCATTGGGGATACAACAATGTGCGTATAAAGGAGGGAGACGAATGGAAGGCAGCATTCCGAACCAATAGAGGACTCTTCGAGCCTCTAGTCATGTTCTTCGGATTGACAAATTTGCCAGCTACCCTTCAGACCATGATGAACGATATCTTTAGAGTCGAAATAGCAGAAGGATGGGTTGTCATATACATGGATGACATCCTTGTATTCTCAAAGAATCAGGTGGAACATATGGTTCAGGTCAACTGTATCTTAGCAAAGCTTGAAGAGCACAAGCTGTCACTAAAACCAGAGAAATGCTTCTTTGACAAAAAGGAAATGAACTTCCTGGGGGTAGTCATCAGTGAAAACTCAGTCCGAATGGAACCTGCCAAAGTGAAGGCAGTAACAGAGTGGCCAAAGCCTACATGTAGAAAGGAGGTCCAACAGTTTTTGGGTTTTGTGAACTTGTACTGACACTTTGTAAAGGACTTCGCCAAAGTGGCGAAACCCTTAACTTGACTAACTGGGAAGGACGAATGGAGGTGGACAGAACTTCAGGATGTAGCTTTTGATAAGCTAAAAAAGACAATTGCGGAGGAAGTGGTGTTGCAGATTCCGAATGAGGATGGGCAGTTTAGAGTCAAAGTGGATGCCTCAGACTTTGCCATCAGAGGAATCCTGTCACAACAAGTGGAGGACAACAAGTGGAAGCTGGTTGCTTTCATCTCAAAGTCCCTTAACGATGCCGAAAGAAACTACAAGATCTATGACAAGGAGATGCTCACAGTCATGCATGCCTTTTATGAATGGTCCCACTACCTCAAAGGGGCTAAACAGATGGTCGAAGTTCTGACAGATCATCAGAACCTGACTTACTTTAGAAAGGCACAGAACTTGAATAGACAGCAGGCAAGATGGGTGATGGACCTACAAGATTACAACTTTGTAATCAAACACAGGAGTGGAAAGTCCAATACAAAAGCAGACTTGTTGTCCAGGCAGGCGGGACATGCCCGAGGGGAAAACGACAATGAGGGGGTGGTTCTGCTGAAAGAACACCTCTTTGTACAAGTATATGATGCTGACCATGCATTAGATGCAATCATGAAAGATATCAGAGAAGTGCTCAAGCGGCAATGGGAGACCCAGGTGGTCAAAGGCCTTGAGAAAGCAGGAGGCAATTATAAATTAGAAAAGGGACTCGTCACCTGGAAGGGGAGAGTTTACATACCAGCAGTTGTGGCATTGCGAGAAGACATCATTGCAATCCACCACTTGTGGGGGCATTCAGGCATCGCAAAGACATTGGAGTCTTTGACACGAAATTTCTGGTGGCCTAACATGTGTGAGGACATAGAGCACTACATTCCTGGCTGTGAAACATGCCAGAAGGCAAAACCAGATAGACAGGCATGAGCAGCCCCATTACAACCAAATGAGGTTCCAACTGAACCATGGGAAGTCATTTCAATGGACTTTATAGGACCGTTACCGGAGTCAAAGGGTAATGACATGATTTTGGTGATCGTGGACAGATTCACCAAAAAATCATATTTCCTACCAACAACCATGGACATTACCTCACAGGGAACGGCAGTGTTATTTCGAGATAATGTGTTCTGGGAGCATGGTATCCCAAGGAAAGTAATCAGTGATAGAGGCCCTCAATTCGCCTCTAAGTTTATGGACAACCTATATGGAATGTTGGGGATTAAGGCTAATAGGTCAACAGCCTACCACCCTCAAACGGATGGACAGACAGAACAGGTAAACCAGGAAGTTAAAGAATTCCTGACTATCTTTGTGAACAACTGACAAGACAACTGGAGTGATTGGTTGTCAGTGGTGCAATTCTGCCACAACAATAGAGTTCACTCAGCAACAGGCTTTACCCCTTTCTTTATGAATTATGGACGACACCCTAATAAAGGGTTGGACCCTACCTATGCACCAAAAGCAGTGGTGGTAGAACAATTGGCAAGGGAGATTGAGGATGTGCATGCCAAAGCCAAGAAAGCCTTGGAAAAGGCCACTCAGATAATGAAGGAGTGATACGACATGCATTGGCAGGCGGCATGAGCATATAAACCTGGAGACAAGGTTTATTTAAGTACAGAAAATCTACCAGTCATTCGAGCAATGAAAAAGCTTGACGGAAAATTTGTCAGTCCATTGGAAGTCCTTGCCAAAATTGGCGAGTCGTCATATAAACTAAAAATCCCAGCATCATGGCGGGTCTATAATGTCTTTAATGAAGTCTTGTTAAAGCCGTACAAGGAACTGGAGTTTCCCAAACAAAAAGCAAAGGCAGCAGCACACAAGGACACACAGATGGTAGAGGAGTCCCAGGAGGACGAATACGAAGTAGAGGAAATCATGGACAGTTGTGTCAGCAGATGCGGAGGAGGGAGGTTGGAATACCTCATTAAATGGAAAAATTATCCAGTAGAAGAGTCTACCTGGGAACCAGCAGAAAACGTGGCCAATGCATAGGCCAAAGTAAAAAAGTTTCACAGAGAAAATCCCTGTGCACTGAAATGTGTACAAAACTTAAGGGTGTCCCAGCATACCCCTTACAGGATGACCCCGCAGCAAAGGCAGCAGAAAAAACTATTTGGATAGGAGGACGGATGCTTTGGACATGAGTACCTCAAAAACATGGAGCACAGATGGCACAATTGGAAAGGAAGTCGAGTGGCACTTTGAGAATTGCCGGATGATACCGATGGGATGTTCTCCAGAGATCTGGAGTGTGGCGGGTGGGATGTACCCATGCTTAATTTCCCACAGAAAGGAAAAGATGAGGAATTGGAGGAGGAGCACCAAGTGCATGCGAAAGACACCAAGTGTCTTAAAAAGAAAATCTTGAAAAAAATGGAGAAACCAGCAGCAAGTTGGAAGAGGACTGACAAAAATGGATTAAGGGTGTTGCACACCCTACATGGAAACAGATACAGTGGAAGACCACTGTAGAAGAAGTAGAGGATGAGGAATCAGAATGGTTGGGCTTGATGCCTGAAGAGAAAAATGAGTGGTTGGACCATTTCTATGACAAAATGAAGGCAGATCCACACTATGTGGATGTGGAAATGTCAGCCTCTTGGGACACGAGGCCTTAAGGGGGGGGTGATGTTATGAGCATAACTCACTTCCTACAATTTTCACAGTAACGACATCAATAACGATTATGAAGATACGGACTTAGAGAGTCGGGTTATATTTTTCTTTTCTTTTTATCTATTTCTTGGGACTCAAACATATAGATACAAGGGCTGGACAACAAGACATCAATAGGGGATGGCTATGTTAGGACTGCAGCCCATATATGGAAGGAGGTTAGGCCAGCATTGGCTATGGGACATACCAAATGCCAACTGGGACAATGGCCCAAAGATGGGCCTAGGCTATGACAGATACATAGGCCAAATGGCACCTGAGGGGTGACATGGGAAATGGCTGAGTGCAGAGACAATAAGACACTGCTGTATGTGGAGAGAGAGTATGTGGGTGTGGGAGAATAATCCCAGGTATGGTCATATGGGTGCAGACTTGGCTGCTGTGCATTGTCTCTATTGTGAGGGACTTTAGCTGCGCGCTGACTGTGCACAGACCAGGGAAGAGGTATATAAGGGCTGTGGTCTTAGGTAGTCAGTCCCTAAGACTTTAGGTAGTTTCTTGTCCTAGACAGAACTCCTGGAATCTACTAGAATTGTCTTTGGCTTAACCAGCCATCCTTCTCATAAGCTTTGTGGTTTTGTTTAGGCCAATCCTAACAAATTTGAGCTGCACCATGAATTCCACACTTCCAGATGAGTTTTTAGATCCATCAGCATTATATACTGGTACTGGCTGTACTAATTGTCTTTTGGCCAGTTGGTGCCTTTCGACAAATTCTTCACTGATGCATGACCCTGTGCATCCTGAATCTAATAACATTGTTATGTTGATCATCTTCAACATATCCATTGTGGTAACTGTTCCTTTCAGATCCAGTTCCTGTCTGCTGTTTCCTTGTACCACTTTTTCTCTTAAGTGTACAAGATTCCACAGAGCCTCCACTTCTGTCATTGCATTCAACTGCTCCACCAATTGACTGTCTGCTTCTTTTACTCATTTAACGTGTACCCACTGTTGTAGGCACTCCACTGCTATATCTTTGGGTTGTTCCCAAATTCTTCTCAACATCCACTGGGGTGTCCATGTCTTTAGACGTTGATACGTTCACCCCACTATTGGAAATAGTGAGGAACAGGAAGGTGTGAGGTCATTGAAGAGTTCCCATCAACTCCGGCGCGCTCGATGACAACGTTACGCTGTGTGGAACTGGCAACTCCGCGGATAATAGCATTTGTCACACAAGGGCATAACAGCGATGAACACAGAACACGGAGTACAACAAGACTCAGAGGCACAAACGAAACGAAGAGGGTGTAGCTTAAAGGATGAGACTCGAGAGCTGGGGTGTACTATTCTGTTTTTTCTAAGTGTTGTACATGAGCTTATATACATTTTTCTACCCTACTAATAATGAAGTGACTCTGCAAATTTTCACCTTGCAACCGTATATCCAAATCCATCTTGAAAGTCTTCACACAATGGGGCTAGCTGAGGGACACAATGGTGGTATAGGAGCACTGTGGTGAGAACCAGTATTGTGACCCAACGCAGGACACTAATAGAGTTGAATGCTTGAAATAGACGTGCCTGATTGCTGTGCGCAGCAACTCCAGGATTCATCTGGCTTGACGCATCCCTGTTCTCTATTTTCCACAGACCTGACTAGTCCATACCATAACTGGTCATCAGCTGATGGGTTTACTCATCCGCTAGAGTCCTGACCTGCTATGTCGGTTTGTTGCTAGGGATGATGTGGCAGCTGCATAGGGGTGACCCTTGGATCGTAGACTGTAGATCCTTCCTAATGCAGATATGATATTAATGGTGACAGTCCCTTCTCCAGTGACCTAAGCTGTGCCAGCTGACAATTTTGTGTGACTCGGCCGACATGGTGCTGACATCGGATGTGAATGACCGACTAGTGCAGGTTTTGGATGGTGTACGCAGGAGATGACTTGGTCGTTGGGCATGGGTGACACTTGCCTTATAGCAGATAATCGTGGAGTTGGCAGAGTTGCTCATAGCTAGCGCAGAAGACTTGCAGAAGACTTTGGATGAGTGCAGATGCTAAGTGACAGGGTCAGGCATGTGTAATCCTAGTGAGGGTAAGGTTTCTAACGTCTAGTGCTGAGACTAGTACGTTTGATACCTATACACCATCACATCAGAACGATGCTCATCAACGTTCCCCTCATTTTGTGCTCACTCTTAGGTTTCTCAAGTGATGTACATTCCCACTGCATTCATAGAGTAAATCATGCAATTTAATTTGGGAGTCTATATATACTGGTACATCACTATTCAAAACCTGAGTAGCAGCCAGCAGCACTGAGTGCTTGCCTACTGGCTTTCTGCAAAACCCTGGAGCTCTCCAAGCTCCCTATATTCCTCTGGGGTCATTTCCCCTGCTATAATACTCCTAATGGCTCATTTGCCCTTCTCCCCCATCGTGATTCTTTTTGGTTTTGGACAAGCTGGTGCAATGTGCCCTTCCTCTCCACAGCTGTAACAGTGGACAGTCTTTTAGGACTCTGACAATCCTGACCAGAGTGACCTCTTCTTCCACAATTAGAACAGGTGGTTGTTCTCCTGTTTCTATCTACATCCATTGCATTTGGGTCAAATCAACTCCCTGATGGCTTTGGTGGTGGGGCTTTGAATTGGAATTGTGGTTGGCGACTCTCATATGGAGTCCTCTCTTTATAGTCCCTATTCTGTTTATTGAAACCATACACCTCATTTGCTTTTCGGTATGCCCTTGCCAATTCCATGACTCTGGTTTGGATTTGGTGCAATGTGTCAACCTCTGTGAGTCCCCCATGTCAAATCAACTCTCTTCCTAGAGCTGGGTTGAGATGGCCTTTAAAATGTGATATCAAGGCCTGGTCATTCCAATCGGTGAGTGGTGATAAGGCATTGAATTTAATGATGTAGTCCTTGACCATCATCACTCCCTGCACCAAGCTTAACAGCTTCTCGATCACCTTCTCCTTTGTTTCTGTTGACATGAAGAAGTTGTGCATTTGGTTTTTAAAGTTGACCCAGTCTGTGAATGGGAACTAGTGGGTTATTGGTCTCCTGATCCAGTTCCTATCATCATCAGTGGCTAGTCCATTGTTTAGCCCTGCCCAATCCAGTTGGCTATCCCAGCCATTGTTGTTGATTTTATCTTGGAACTCCTGTAGAGTGTCTTGGAATGCTCTGAGCTTCACCCTGCTCCAGTCCACTGCTCTATCATCCTTTCTGCCTTTGATCCTATACAGGCATATTGAGATCTTTCTTAGATCTGTCATTTCTCTGGCCAGCATGAAATATGTTTCCATCTGGCGTAACCATCCATCTACAGTTCACAGGTCTCCTTGGTAGTAGTCAGGCATTTCCATTTTTGTGAGGGGGCCCGGCAGCATTCTGTTCAACTGTTGGTAGGTGTTAATCATGTCAGTGATGGCATTCCCAATATTAACTGTCACCATCTGCTGTCCCTTGGCCTGTCAGTGTACTGCAGCTGCTGGTTGCATTGCTGGTAAGGGTTCCAACATTTCTGACCCAGCCCAATGTTCATGCCATCTTAATATGGCATGGTACAGTCGTCCCACCATTTCTGCCGTGTACCAGAAAGGTGTAGACCCTAGCTTATAGTGCCCCATTCCTTCTCTATTGAGACATTCAACATGGAACCATCCTCTGCAATTGCTGTTATACTTTTCAATATGCAGAGTGGTTGGGTGAGTATATGACTTCCAGATAATGGTAGTCACATTGTCTTCTCGTAGATTTCTGTCCCATGTGCAGATTTCTTGTATTTGTGGGTAAGCTGGCCATAGGAATTCATCCCAATACTGTTTTTTAATCAAGACCAGGTAACAGTATCCTGCTATGTCTGGGTTGAACCCACTGTTGGCCCATGACATTTTTGGATAGGGGTAAGGCAACCATGCCTCTCTTTCTACGATCCTTCTCCACTGATCAATTTCTCTTTGTTTGTGAGCATTATTCACTCCCTGTGGGTACTCTTTGTTTGAGAGCCAAGTCCGCTGCTGTGGCTATGCCACCATTCCAATGTGCTGTGTCACCTCCCTGAGTGATGACTCATGCTTTGTTTTCCTTACTGGCTTGTGCTGCCACTGCATATGACCATGCTGGTTGCACAACCAGTTTAGGTTCCACTATTGCTGGGTAACTTCTTCCAGCTGCTTGGTTTACTGCTTCTGTAACAGTAACTGTCATTCTGAGATCAACCCTTTTGATCGGCATTTGGGCAAGCTGTCATTGCTTAGCCCTGTGCTTGGACTTTGACTGCCCTCCAAAGTGCACTGTCCATGTATAGTGGGAGACCTTGTGAAGATCTACCAACTCATCCCATGTATATCTATATCATCTCATTGCACCACCAACTCTTCAATGATGTGACATTGTCCAGGTCGAATACTGTCCTGGATGGCAAAGACTACTGTGTTGTCCCTGAGCTCTGGTTCCCAGTTGATAATGTCATAAAGCATGGGCCATGCTGGCCAATTGTACTTGTCATAGTACTCCGCTTTGAATAGGTACATGTAGCAGTACCCATTCTGTCTCCACTGGTTTGGTGCTATTGGACTTCTGGCCCTTGGTCCTGGTAAGGTGGCTTTGATGCTAACTTGCCATCCGAGAACCCTAGCCTTGTGGTTATTCCATGACTCCTCTCCAACTCCTTTCAAAAAATGGTCCATTCCTATGGTGCAAAGTGTGTTAATTTGTTTGGTGAGTAGTTGTTCTGGTGTCCTGGCAATAATAGCCCCAGGTGGCTTTGTGATGAGAAGGGGATTGAAATGGATTCCCCTGCAGCGCTCTTCCTCTTCCTGCTCACGCTTCCATTTTGCATAGTGGGTCGCCTGTATGTTACCATTCATGGCATGCATCCACACATTCCAATCCACATGTTCCATCATCATTCCTTCATGCTCATACAACTCTTGTACATGGTGTGCATGGTTCAATCATTCTATAGCCACCCAGTATCTCCAGATAGCTTTGTCACCATTGTTGATTAACATGAGCCACTGGTTATATTTTGACAAGACCAGGGCTAGCCAGATTGGGTTGGACATGTTGCCTTTGTACTGGTCCTCCAACAACTCTATAAGGGTTTGATATTCCCTCTCTGCTTTTCTCATAGCACACTCTGCTCACAAGACTGTGCAAGTGGCCGCTTGTTCCATAAGTAAAGCCTCCCAGGCTTCCTTCTGTTCCAACTCCTGATTGGCTTCGCATTGCCACAGGATCAGTTGTGCTTAAGTGTGTTCAATCTTGCACTCCTCCTTCTGGTGTTTCCACCATAACTGGACATGGTTATCATATTGGTGGATGATGGTATCCCTGATAAATTCTCTGGGTCCCATCTGGACCATGTCGTTAATGGTAACCCAGTCCGCCTTGAAGATGCACCCAATCTCCGAGAGTGTCACCTGGGTGTAGGGTAGGATATATGTGAATGAGCAGTGCATTGTGTCTTGTCAATCATTTTGCTGTAAAAAATCTTCAACCAACTTCAGGCCCTCCACTGACAGTTGATCATTTTGTTCTGCTTAAAAATCTGCACCTGCCAATGATGCCTCTTGGGAAACAAGAGGGTTACTGTCTGCTGTGTCGTGGGTCCACAAGCTATCAAAATGTGTGTGCCCAGCAATTCACCTCAATGTCCTTGTGCCAAGTTATCAGTGACAAAGTCAGGTAGTCACTGCTTGTACAGAGGGTATGAGAGGACTTTATATCAGCCTTGATACACAACACAGATCAAATGTTTTTGCTCATTCCTGAGCTATTCCACAAATATGGTGTACTGTACCCAGGGTGTGTCTGTGGACTCCTGCCTATGCTCTCCTGGCAATACCAGTACTCTTGTCCATAAATGTGTGTAGACACCCAAGTTGGATTTGTTGTCAGGCCCAATGGGTGTATTGAGGATCTCTCATTTGAGACCCATTGACAGTATGTGTGTTGTAGTTGATGTTGCCTGGAGAGGTCATGGGCTGCATGGTTACTACCTCTCAGATATGATACTAGGCCATTGGTGCTGTGAGCAATGACAAGCAAGGCATGCTCAGTGCTGTAAGACCAATGGGGTAGAGATGAAAGGACTCTAGATTATGTTAGGACTGCTCCTAAACACAACCAAAGACTTATGAGAAGGGAGGCTTGTTAGGCCAAAGACAAGAAGTTTGCTCTATAGCTGTGTCTAGTGAACACAAAACTATCTAGAGTCTTAGGGACTGCCTACACTATACTACAGCCCATATATACCCTAGCCAATGGTCTGTGTGCAATTGGTTCACAGCTAAAGTCCCTCACAATAGGGATCAATGTGCAGCAGCCAGCCTGCACCCATGTAACCATCTCTGGAGTATTCCTCCCACACCCACACACTGTCTCTCCCATATACAGCCGTGCTATTGTTCTCACACATCAACTGTTCCCATGAACACCAGTACCGTTCCCTTGGTATGTTCAGGTATTCCCATGTCACCCCTCAGGTGCATCTAGACCTATGAATCTGTCATAGCCTAGGCCCATCATTGGGCCGTTGTCCATGTTGGCACTCAGTATATCCCATAGCCAATGCTGACCTAACCACCTTCCTAATAAGGGCTGCAGTCCTAACATAGGCATCCCATTGTCGAGTCTTGTCATCCAGCCCTTGTATCTAT
This sequence comes from Amanita molliuscula, assembly GCA_023014405.1. Classification (NCBI taxonomy): domain Eukaryota; kingdom Fungi; phylum Basidiomycota; class Agaricomycetes; order Agaricales; family Amanitaceae; genus Amanita; species Amanita molliuscula. The sequence continues at coordinate 140,522 of JAEBUP010000088.1, read as the reverse complement.
ACGTTTGAGTCCAATGAAATAGAGAAAAAGAAAAGAAAAATATATCCCAACTCCCTGAGTCCGTCTCTTCAGTTCCAACTTAGTTGAGTATTGCTCTCATCTGAATGATCCTCTCACTCTCACTCTCCCCATCACTTGAGCTATCTTTGTTGCTGTCCAGTACAGTGCCAGGAGCTACTTTCATCCATTGATTGGGATTAGATCAAGACTCTAGTTGTCACAGTCAACCCAGTAGCAAACCAAGGGCATCAACCTTAACAGATGGATTAGACTTGCCATTGTTTCTCAGTTCAGAAAATCTGATTTATGACATCACCAGTTGACAAAGACCTTACAACTGAGTTACATTCTCAATACATATACCATGGACTTTGACACATATTCCCATAATAAATGGCAGTTTTACAAACATCAATGTATTCAAATTTTTGACTAATATATATACAAATAAATTAATATGGCAGGTGGGAGTGGGAGAGAGGGTGCAAGGGTGAGAGCAAGGGCAAAGGGGAATGCAGGGGTGAGGGTGAGGGCAGGCACATGGGTGATGGCAAAGGCACAGGTACAAGGGCAAGGGTGGGGTGGGCACAGGTACAAGGGCAAGGGCAGCAGTGGCAGCAGTGGCAAGGGTGGCAGGTGATGTGGCAGTGGGAAGGGTGAGGGTGAGGATGGGTGTGGTGATGGTGAGCAGTGCAGTGATGGTGACCTGTGACATGTGACAACAGCAAGAACAATCAACAATGCATCAGATGCATCATCATGTGACATTCAACAATGTGTTGTGGCACATGTATCATGCCCTTCATGTCACAAGCTTATATATAGCTGAAGCATACATAGTACTGCCCAGCTCACACAGCTCAGAGTCCTAGTTGACTCCAAGCATAGTGCCTCCATGCAGCATGTGTGCAGCAACTAACACTGCCCCCATTCTTCTAGAACCTTCTGGCTATGTCTATTCTAAGACCACCTCAACCATATCCTCAGGCCTTGTTCTAAGTCCACTCCTAACTGATCCTAAGGGTGGCTTATCCAATGGCCCTAGTGCTGACCTAATCCTTCATAGGGGGGGGGGGGGGGGGGGGGGGTGGCAACTCCTAACATAGTGTATGTATATCTCATTGTCCTGTTGTGTGTTTTAAGATGAATAAAGAATAAATAATGAAAATGAAGAGAAAAAGAAATTGAGTCATCCAGCCCTGTTGTTATAGGCCACCATGTGGCTCCCTAGGGTTGTAACATTGGCAGTGACTGCTGAAGAGGATGAGATTGCATATACTACCTATGCCATGACAACTATCTTTAGATGTAAACTCCACACCAAAGAAAAACCCTAAAACCCTGAAAACCCAGTGAAATCAGGTCGAGCCACCAGCTCTATACATGCATGTGTTTTCCCTGGGTCATGGTGAGACAAATTTCTGCAACTGTGAGAAAGTGTGACATTCATTGTGACACATACAGAGCACACAGTAGTCCTGCAATCAGGAGGCCCCAGATTGTGTCACACTTTCTTCCCCATTCATGGTCTGAGAATAATGTGAGAGGAATTGTGATGTGACCCACTAACGAAAGTGGTAGAGAGGGTGAATTTGGCCCTGACAGTGAAGACCAAACACCTATAAACACCATGTTTCATGAGATATGGGCCCACATACCAACCCCAAGCTGGGCGCGACAGGCTGCCCAGATTTGGCGTAATTACATGCCGCATACTTTGAGGTCCAACAGGGCCAAGTCCTTAATAAACCGTGGTTATTATACTATAAGCGGTATATCGACGACTGTTTTGCCTTAGTCATTGCGGATTCTGAACATGAAGCCCTGACTTTGGTACGAGAGTCTATTTCGTTCGTCGGATGTGAGATTAAGTGGGAAGCACAGACGGCTTGTCCTTTTCCGGATGTACATGTATTCAAAGATCCGCATGTGGCACGCATTAGATTACACTGAGCATAATGGGACACACATTAGATTATGCTCAGCGTAATGGGGACACGCATTAGATTACACTGAGCATAACGTGACAAGCATTAGATTACACTGAGTGTAACAGGACAGGCATTAGATTACGCTGAGTGTAAAGTGACAAGCATTAGATTACGCTCAGCATAACGGGACACGCATTAGATTACGCTGAGTGTAATGGGACACGCATTGGATTACGCTGAGCATAACGTGACACGCATTAGATTACGCTCAGTGTAATGGGACATGCATTAGATTATGCTCAGTGTAACGTGACACGCATTAGATTACGCTGAGTGTAATGGGACACGCATTAGATTACGCTCAGCGTAACGTGACACGCATTAGATTATGCTCAGCGTAACGTGACACGCATTAGATTACGCTCAGTGTAATGGGACATGCATTAGATTATGCTCAGTGTAACGTGACACGCATTAGATTACGCTGAGTGTAATGGGACATGCATTAGATTACGCTGAGTGTAACGTGACACGCATTAGATTACGCTCAGCGTAACGTGACACGCATTAGATTACGCTCAGCGTAACGTGACAAGCATTAGATTACGCTGAGTGTAACGTGACAAGCATTAGATTACGCTGAGTGTAACGTGACAAGCATTAGATTACGCTCAGTGTAATGTGACAAGCATTAGATAACGCTCAGCGTAATGGGACACGCATTAGATTACGCTCAGTGTAACGTGACACGCATCTAAATTAGATTACGCTGAGCGTAACATGACACGCATTAGATTACGCTGAGAATAACGTGACAAGCATTAGATTATGCTGAGTGTAACAGGACAGGCATTAGATTACGCTCAGTGTAATGGGACACGCATTAGATTACGCTGAGTGTAACGTGACACGCATTAGATTACGCTCAGCGTAACGTGACAAGCATTAGATTACGCTCAGCGTAACAGGACATGCATTAGATTATGCTCAGCGTAATGGGACACGCATTAGATTACGCTGAGCGTAACATGACACGCATCTAATAACGCTGAGTGTAACAGGACAGGCATTAGATTACGCTGAGTGTAACAGGACAGGCATTAGATTACGCTGAGTGTAACAGGACAGGCATTAGATTATGCTGAGCGTAACGTGACACGCATCTAAATTAGATTACGCTGAGCGTAACGTGACAGGCATTAGATTATGCTGAGTGTAACGTGACAGGCATTAGATTATGCTGAGTGTAACAGGAAACGCATTAGATTACGCTGAGTGTAACGGGAAACGCATTAGATTACGCTGAGCGTAATGTGACATGGATTAGATTACGCTGAGCGTAACGTGACATGCATTAGATTACGCTGAGTGTAACGTGACAAGCATTAGATTACGCTCAGCGTAACGGGACACGCATTAGATTACACTCAGCGTAATGTGACACGCATTAGATTACGCTGAGCATAATGTGACACGCATTAGATTACGCTCAGTGTAATGTGACACGCATTAGATTACGCTGAGTGTAACGTGACAAGCATTAGATTACGCTCAGCGTAACGGGACACGCATTAGATTACGCTGAGTGTAACGTGACAAGCATTAGATTACGCTCAGCGTAACGGGACACGCATTAGATTACACTGAGCGTAACGCATGACATATACTGTCAACTTGCAACCATTTTATCTCTACAACTGGCCTGCCAAAACCTTAGATATTTGGGTTTAATATAGGTCTCAGATGGAGCAAACATAATTTAATTTGGATTTAATGTCCTTAGACAAAGGAAAGCCGCCACTCTCACAAGTTTCATGAGCAAAGAAGGTCTATACTAACTTGAAAAATATTTCGAAAGTCTTTACTCCTGCCTCTCTAAAATATGTATTAAATTGGACTCATCTTGGAATTTTGAAAATCTTACCTTCACCGCCTGGCTCTGGAGCAAGTAGACAATTCGGCTCCAGTCCTCCCCGTGTATCGCCTGGCCAGTCAAGTGGAAGTTCGGATATCTCTGGAAACTTTGGCCAACCGTCCGCCACTACAACAATGTCAAAAGAAAAGAAGGTGTGCAAGGGACTTACTGTTCCTGAGCACCGCTCTTACCATGGGATGGTCCACCCATGGTGCACCCTCTGGCCCCCAGGATAAACCCCGAGAAGCCTGTTCCGCCAATTGTGGTTCAATTCGCCGATGCTTGCGTTGCTGCTCTTGACACGGTGACATCTGTCTCTTTTGTGCTTTGAAGATAGTATGATTCATCAGTCAGTTTAAACAATGTCATGTACATACGTTGGAGGTCAGACATTCTGGCAGAACCGTTGAACGCACCGCGTTTTCAATTTGGTGTGACTGTGACTGTCCGACTTCGATGCTATGTGTAAACTGTAAATCTAATGCAATTACATTGTAATACCCAAGTATGTACTAACTACGCGCATTTCATTCTGTCAACTTGGTGGCATTTGCCCGCAACCTGATCAAATAAAAGGAGAGGGAGGAGAGTTCGTCTCAGCCTCCACCGAAGCTACAGCACCTGAACGATGTTCAACAATGGCACTGGGGTGTGAAATGCAGACCTGTTCTCTGAGGATTCGGATGTCTGAGCCCGACCGCACCGCATCTCTGCAATAGATTATGTGAGCGTAATCTACTGCAAGGGCGAGGGCGAGGGCAAAGGTGCGCGAGCATGCTGGAAGCGGACTATTATGTAATGGCCAAGAATAAGCATACAATTATAGCAGTCAGCGAGCCAATCCTGAAGCAAATGATCGGACTCCCCTGTGGCGCTGGCAACGGTAGGAGTTAGCACATGTATTTTGTATTTATACCACTTGAGTCATATTGAGCGACAACCCATATCCCTCAACTCCTCTGTCAACCAACCCAATTACAACCCAACCCAAAAATGCCTTACTTTATGACGTGTCCCCACACTTGCACCCACACTGGTGGCAACCCCCCCCCTCACATCTTCTTCAATGTCGGTGGTTCCTGGGCCAAGCACTTGGGATCGACTAAGATTCACAGCAAATGCACATCTTCTTGTCGAGCCCATCAGGACCACCCAGCTGAAACCAGGTGCACTGAAGGCATTCTGACAACAGAAGAAGAGTGGAAACAATGGGCAAATACACTGTGGCGTCACTACGCCAAAAATATCAAAGCCCGTAAAACTATTCCCCGAAAACACCTGACAAAAGCCAGGTATCGCAACGAACACCGCCGCCTCTGGGGCATTTCGGGTTTTAGCGATGAGGGAAACGACGTCGCAACGGAAGATGAGCCTGATGACAGCAACAATTCTGCCGTTACGGAATCTTGGAAAGAAAAGGGCAAGGCAAAGGCAAACGAGGCCTCCCTCCCACCAGCATCCCCCTCCCCTTCCCCTTCCCCTGCACCCCAGCCATTGGTAGGGCCATCCAGGGCCTCCGTTCCCATCCATGCTCTGGATGGGATCTATGAAAACATCACCACCATTCACCAGTCCCCATATTTCCAATCGAAAATGATGTTTTGCCTCGTTGAGGACCTGGGCGCGGCCAGCTCTCCAGAAGATGCCCGAAAGGATTCGTGGATCATGGCCACAAACGCCATTCCCAGCCAGTGGTTTACAAACTTCAAGACGATTTTCCCCAACCATGTCTTTGCCAGAGAGAAGGGTGAGGACAAAGACCACTACTGGGAATGGGTGAGCAGATTTCATCTCATTCATTAACGAATGAATAATGGCCATCTTAGCTTCCCATCATCTACCAATTGGTGCAACAGTTCCCAGAAGGTGCTACTGAGCTACACCTAGTGCCATTCCGGAAATACAAAAAAGCACTGATGACTGGAAAAGGCAACACATGGAATACCATGTGTCAATCAGATGCAGTGATAGGTGGTCTTTGTCTGGAGACAGATTTCATGTAGGTTGCCTCTATCCATGACAAGAGAGCATCGTTATCATCATTTTCAGGTCTCCCACTGCTTTACAGGGTGTGAAATTGGAAGAAGTCAAAGACTTCATGACCAATCTCAAGAAACTGTCTGAGCACGCGCTCCTGGTATCATCTCCACCACAGATGATTGCAAGGGGATCAAAGCTGTCCATCATCGAGCAACTAATCCACAGCGCCAAGAATGTCACAAAATCATACTATCCGAAGATCACCTGGGTACAGAACCCTTTGGATAAGACGTTGAAGAGAAAAGGCCTTGTCCTGAAGAGGACATTTAGCGATTCTGCCCGTCATGTCTTCATGGGCAGCGACAAGGGCTTTTTGGCGAAGGTGAAAGAAATGGAGGCAGAACGGGTAAGGGATTATGACCATCCTCTCCTGAAGCAGATGGCCATCACACCAATTTGGTTTGCAATGTCCTTCATACAGGAAATGCAGACCAAAGGTGAGATCCGAATGTATTACTTGGGCGGTACCTTGGCATACATGATGTGGACAAAGCCGATTGGAAATTCCGAGAACATGGACGTGGAACAGGTACATTACGTGACACCTTTGAACAGGCTGGGGTGAGGGATTCACTTATTCTCATGTCTCATTGCGGAATTACTGACAAGGAACCAAGGCCATCAAAATGGCCAAACTCTATCCTGCCCTCTTATCTTCAAAAGGAAGGCAGAGAGACATTGGAGGTGTTTGGAAACATGACGTACAAGAGCCTGGTGGAGCAGGACGAACAGATTCTAGGCCGCTCCAACATTTCTGATCTGAGGTTGTTTTGCCGGCTGGATGTATCCATTCTGCAAGACGACAAACAGAAGTACCACTACTTTGTCAACGAGATCGCCTCGACAGTGAAGGCAGGGCTGTTCTTCACGTTCATTGATGTGGATCCCATGATGTATGCAGCCGATTATGCACAGGCTCTTCGTGCATGGGTGGCTATCCATCGGTCCCTGCTGCAGAGCCAGTCATAGATTGTTGAATGTGAAACCCAAGTAGATAGCTATGGACAAATACAAGTGTTATAGGTTACGCTCAGTTTAATGTTAGCAGGCAAGTGTGTCCGGCTAGGCCGGACAACTAGAGTGGACACAAGTTTAATATTAATGTTAACTCTCTATTTGGTACTGTGTGGTGATTGAATCATCGTGGGACGATCGATTAAGTTAATCGCTTCATCACCGACCACCACCATCACAATGCCTCGAACTCGTAAACCAACTCGTCTCGCTACTCCCCTCACGAGCTTTCGTATTCCTATGGTTAGGTGGTGCCCCAAGGATGCCGATTTCGAAAAGTTTCGCAGGACCCGTGTGACGTATAGCCCTGCCGAACATATCACACTTTGTGGAAGGGAATGGCTGTCGATCCAGGCAAATTCCAGTGAGGATCACTGCCTGGGGTTAATCTTGATGCCTGAAAGGTACTATACCTTGTGGCGCCGTCTGATTTATGGAGCAATTTGGTGGGAAAAGATGTATAACAAATGGAACGACACGATTAAAGGGTTTACGCGGAGGGAGCTCACTGCAGAAGAGGAGGAAATGATCAACATGAGAAACAATTGTGCTGTGCGATTTATACAGTACATGGTCGTACGACAGCACGTGTTGGGGGAACTTATGACACGTCGGTTCGAGGGGGAGCCAATGGTCGTCGATTCACTGATTGAATTCGGAATCAGGGATTTTCGAGACTGGCTCTGTGTGGACTTTGAGACGGCGCAGGGGGAGGGGAAGGTTTACCTTGGGTATGATCCCACTGTAGATGCGAACAAGAAACATTTTGGTGTGTCGTTTGTTTATGCCTTGCCACTCGTTATGGACTGAGATCTTAGACAACGATTTTGGCGATCTTTCTGCTCTCGATCCGCCAGTGGATGATAACTGGTGGGGAGGTGAATTCAGTCACATTGATTTCGATGTTATTTTTCAGGAGGTGCTCAGTACAGCACCAAACATGTTGCTTGATGAGTGTTTTGAGAGCCACAGACTGGTGCTTGCAGAGCTTGGTGCTTTGGAGCCATTGGCATGGACAGAGCAAAATATTCCATTCTTGAGTCACGATTTTCTGGACTATTTGCATGAAAAAGGTGTGATATTTACAGTTCCTGTCGGCATCGTTAACCTTCGAGTTAACCCCTAGGGGAGGATCCACGAGGCAATCACTTGGATTATTTCCGATACCTGAAAAGCAAGTACGATGAACCCACAGAAATCGATCTTGCACGTGAGGTGACATTGTTTTCGGGTGATGACGAGGAGACGTTTGCCACTTTGATGAAGCAATTTGGTGACACAGGCCTTGCCGAGTCCCCTAAAGACAGCTACATTGAGCAGGAGGAGGAAAACCCATCAGAAGGTAAATGTCGGACAGCAAGATTTGATGTCATGCTAATTCATTGCGCTCTTTTGAAAGGGATCTCACCACCCGATGAAACAGTGGCATCGGATATGGACATATCACAAGGTAGGCAAACAGCGAGCTCAGTCCTATGATAACTAACTGATTTGTAGAGAAAGAGAGTGAGCTACCGCCACCAAAAGGCAACGGCGACAGTACGGTGGATGGTACAAGCGAGCCTGAGATGCGTCAAGATGTGAGGAATGATGGGGGGTCTTCAGCAGAAGTTTGTGATGATCCTTTGAGGTTGCATGCTGAACATGTGAATCGTCTCCTTGTGTAAAATATAAATTTACCTGTGCTGTGCATCAAAGACAGGGCGTATGTTGAGATTAAATTTGCGTCTAGTCTACATGGCCGGCCTAGCCGGATGCACTGTCTCTGTCTGCTCATCTGGTGACCTGCCTACTAATCTGTTGCACCAGAATAGTAGGAAATACAATGTGTTCAGATGAAACTGGTGTCCACTGTACTTGGCCGGCGTAGCCGGATGCACTGACTCTGTCTGCTAATCTGGTGACCTGCCTACTAATCTGTTGCACAAGATTAGTAGGAAAGATCATATGTTGAGATTAAACTTGTGTTGTACTTGACCGGCCTAGCCAGACATACTGTCTCTGTCTGCCAACTGGTGATCTGTCTACTAATATGTTGAGATTAAACTTGCGTCCACTCTACTTAGCCAGCCTAGCCGGATGCACTGTCTCTGTCTGCTAATCTGGTGATCTGCCTATTTAATCTGTTGAACCAGATTAGTAGGAAAGATAATATGTTCAGATTAAATTCGTGTCCACTCTACTTGGCCGGCCTAGCCGGACACACTGTCTCTGTCTCCCAAATTGGTGACCAGTGACCCCAGCATAGCCTCCTTCCACAGCAATTTTACCATTTCTAGTTGAGCCAAAATATCGGTTTGAATTCAAACTCAGCTCAGCAAGGTCTATAAAGTCGCAAGAGAGCACTGAAGTGCTCTAGCAAAACTTGTTCCAGTACCCCCTCAAGACCGTCGTCAACAACGTCGCCACCTCCGTCGGCGTCTCCTCACCCCCATAACCCCGACCTCGGTTTTGACCGGGTGATAAATATTGGAACTCCGATTGATCATAGCAAACACATCAACACGTATCGATACCATTATCAATTGATCTTTCTCAGCCATCAACCACCACCCACCAAATGGCTCCCCGCAAGCCTGTTCTACTCGCTACTCCCCTGACCAGCTTCTCTATCCCTGTCGTGTCATGGTGCCCCAGGGATGTCGACTGGAAATCGTTTCGTGCATGGCACGTGAGGTATAGCCCAGCCAAAGTGGTCAGGCTTTGTGGGAGAAACTGGCTGTCAATTCAAGCCCATCTGCACGAACAGACTTGCTTGGGTGCGATCATTTTGCCCGTCAGGTACTACACTCTGTGGCGGCGCCTCATTTATGGTGCTTTGTGGTGGGAGAAGATGTATCAGAAATGGCAGGTGATAACAGGACAGTTTGGCTCTAGGGAACTCAGTGCCGAGGAGGAAGAGATGGTAACGATGAGAAATAACTGTGGTGTTCGTGTCGTGCAGTACATGGTATGCCGATGCATTGTGTTGCAGGAATTGATGAAGCTTCGGTTCATTCGCGGAGAAGCCATTTCATCACTCATAGAATTTGGTATCAGGGACTTTAGAGACTGGCTTTGTGTAGACTTTGACACAGCACAGGAGGAAGGGAAGGCATTCTTGAAATTTGATCCCACTGTCAAAGGGAACAAGAAGCTATTTGGTGCGTAAAACCCTCCTAACTTCTTCTTAAACTCAGTACTCAGTTATTCTTAGAAAAAGACTTCAGTGATCTTTCTGCACTCGACCCGCCAGAGGATGATGAATGGTGGGGAGGACAATTTACCCATCTTGACTTTGATGCCATGTTCGAGACGATTAAGGAAATCGTGCCCCGGACACTGCTCCACAAGGACTTTGAGAGCACAAAGTCTGTCCTCATTGAGCACGACGCTCTTGAACCACATGAGTGGATTGAGGATAGAATTCCGTTCTTCAGTGAATATTTCCTGCAATTCATTCAAGAAACAGGTGCGATATCTGTTCTTCTTCCTCCAACCCTAGCTAAATCTTGGAAAAACTAGGTGAAATCCCACACAACAATCAGGCGGCTTACCTCCGGTATGTCTTCCCAAAGTACGGAAAAAACGATAAGGGCGAAATGGCACGCGAGTTGTCGTCGCTGCTTGGAGAAGCATATGATGATGAGAAGATGGGAGCACATGTTGACGTGTTGACGGAGACATTGGATCTCGGGGCTTTCTTGAAAGCTGTTGGGATTGAGCAGGATGATGCTCAGATGTCGGAGACAGGTAAGGCATTGGAGACCATACTTTTGGATTTTCTGACGAATTTGCAGATGGAGACTGGGAGCCAGTAGGTGAGGAGATGTCTGAAGGGAATACGAGGCCTCCTGCAGATCCCATCACCGTGTACGAACAACATAACAGTCGCCTTCTTCAGTAACATTGTATCATATATTTGTATATATAATTTTGGCAAGCAGCTGTTGTCTCAAGTGCATATCGAGAGCATTCAATTTGAGCAGCTCATTTCAGTGTGGATCAAGAGCCTTCAATTTGAGCATCATTTCTTTTAGATTGCACCAAGTCACAGGCAATAATGTGGTTTCAACATGACATATTGCTGTTGCAAAGCATATCGTCTTCTTCCCATTACTAACATCATTGCACTCGCTTATGGTAATGTTCCATGGACAGAGAACAAGCACGTGGGACGACAAATGTGCAGGGGAAGTTGCCATCTCTTGTCATATCATCAAAGAAACGCTCATTTGTGTAATTACCATAAATAATAATAATATACAACATGAGCGATTCTGGATTCTGCGCCAAAGTTATTATTAGTAATCATGATGGAAGGTTAAGGCGTGGGAACCCACTGAGCCCTCATGCACGTTACGGCTGCCACGAGGCACGTTATCTTCTCACCATCACCATCATCATCGCCATCCATCGATTACTGCCATGTCCAACGTTACAAGTATATTTTCTCCCGTTCCACACTCGATTAGTCTATAACCCTTCATTTAGAATCACAGGTACAGAAGGCAATTTATGGAGGAGGCTCTCGGTCATCCTCTAGTCATAATACTTGTGGGTGGTGCGGCACATATGATACAGCCTCAAATAATTTCATTCTAGCAATTCCTAACCCATCAGTTGAATCGTTTCCTCAGTGTGAGCCATACATGAAAAAAGAGTCCATTTCGGTATGAACTTATATCTTGATCTAGCATCATACATCAAGATGCTAAGATCTGTTGGCACATTATACTGCCACTTTTGCTCGGATCCGGTTGAGGAGGCACATGTAGCGGTTTGTGTCGCATGTGGTGCGTTGATGTGCATAGGGATGGCACTCGGTAGTGCCGGGTGCATTGCTGTTGATACACTCAAGCCAAACGATCGTGCTGAATTTTTGTGCCCGAAATGCGTCACGTCAGAAATTACGTATTATATTGCCGGAAATGGGCTTCGGCGCTTCCCCAAAATGACTTGGCCACTCTCTCTGGTGACCATCCAATTGCATGACTTGGAACCGTTAATCCAGCAACTGGTGACTCTGATCACCAAGGCTCACTACAGATGTGACCCACAGAACGTACATCTACTATCATCTTGAATTTGTGACATTATTGATTTCCTCTAATAGCTGCTTGTCACGGAACAGAAAATGAAGCGAGGGGGCGAAAAGGTCGCGTCAAAATCGTTTTCCAAGCAGGTCGACTTTATTGAGAAAACAATGATGAATGGGCATCCACCGAATTTAATTGTTGTTCTCGACACCCACTCCGACACGTTTTCTGGTTTTTTGCAGGCATCTGGCATCAAGGGGCACTACAGGTCCCTATTAGAGCTGGCCAAAGCGTACGTGGGTGAGGAAGTCCTTGCAAAAATGAACCTTGTGTCTGCGGATGCAAGGTTATCTCGCACTGTAGTTCAGGTCAGACCAGGAGTCGAACCGTGGTCTGATATGTCAGCGAAATCTCGTGGAGGATGGCGCGTAATGATCATGGTGGCCTGTGGGTCCGCTGTTCGACACCAGCTCCATTGGAACTTCGTGCTAGAATTATTTGCTCAGTGAGTATGAACAAAATGAATATTGCAAGTGATATTGACTTTAATCAGGAACATTTTCGATCTCGTAATTGCTTTTGGGGGCTTGGAAACAATTCCCCTGCTTGTTCAACCATTTGTGACTAATATGGTGCAAACGATAGCGACAATGGGCATGGCGAGTATTTGGGATACGGTGCGCGACGTTTTAATTGAAAGCCCTGCGATACTTGTGTCCAACACGGTCATCGCGATATACAAAGAAAATGGCAATGTGGTGTCCCGTGAGATAGGGATGCACAGCGCTGAGCGACCACTTGGGTTTGCATTTCGCTGCCCCTCCTGCAGCGGAAATGGCCTACCTGGCCTTATCATGGGCGAATTGGACGTGGGCAAGAAGGTTGCGCGTATCAGGTGCAAATTTTGCAATTGGCGGTCAAGCGCCGTAAGACTCCAATATCAAAATTATTTCCAACCATTGCACCCAACGCGGGCGCCACTCCTGATGTACCATGCGTATCCCTCTCCTCCAGGTCTTCCGGTTCTGTTTTCACACGCAGCTGAATGATTATTGTCTACATATCATGTAATTAATGATTAATTGCAAATACAAATATGTTACGGCCTCGGACGTATCCAATGCTCTTGCCATCCATCCCAGCTGACTGCTCGCTAGTCGCCAGGTATGCGTATTCTTATCTATTACATTAATGGTCTGCTTCCAGCATGCTCGGACATATCTTATGCTCTCATTTATGCTCTCATTATCCTCAAATAACTAACCCACTGCCATAGCATAAAGTCTTGGGCAGGCACATTCACATCCAATTGAAAGGGGTGCATTGGTATCGACAGGCCAGCTCGCTAGGCTTTGGTACTCGTACAATTGGTGAGGCGTCAATGGAACAGCTTTAATGATTCGACGGCCTAGCTGGATGCCTTTATATTTTATGATCCTTTGTGACCAACACAAACAATCAGACCGTTTATTGGTTGCCGGAGTAGTTTACGATCATGTGACAAATCGGAGTTCTAATATTCATCACACGGTCAAAACCGAGGTCGGAGTTTGATAAATTTTCAGTGCTCATTCCGTTTCCACCACCACCAACCATGTCATCGGCGCCATCCTGTCATAGGGTGGTGTTGTGTGGGCGTAGCTCACATCCGGTGTTCATGGGTCCCACGCATCATGTGTATACATGATGCGTTAAGCACGGCCGTCATGGCTGTGTGGGGGCGGTAGTATGGCACGGGAGCGGGACTGGGGGATATTGGGATAATGGACGTGTTTTAGACGCGTTCAGACGCGCTCTACCAACCATGTCATCGGCGCCATCCTGTCATAGGGTGGTGTTGTGTGGGCGTAGCTCACATCCGGTGTTCATGGGCCCCACGTATCATGTGTATACCTGATGCGTTAAGCACGGCCGTCATGGCTGTGTGGGGGTGGTAGTATGGCATGGGAGCAGGAATGGTGGTAATGGTAATGGACGTGTTTTAGACGCGTTCAGATGTATTCAGACGCGTTCAGGTGCGTTCAGATTTATTTTCGCGTTTAGTTTCGCACAGCATGGCTGTGTGGTCCACATGACCTATAGCGACCAGTGACGCTGTGGCCACACTCGGGACGCCCAGTTGGCTGTGTGGTGACCAAGTGACGTGACCAACCAGTGCCTTCGGTCCACCACCTCCCAATGCCTGAGCGCTGCAGGAATGCATGTGCTCGGCAGAACCGAGGACTGTGTGGTACCCTGGCCAAGTAGTTTACAAAGTAGGCAGCCGTAGATAGCGTAGATAGTCATGTTAGTCATGTAAGCATGAACCCAGGAGGGGTCATGCACGAATTTTATTTTATTTTATGTTACAGACGTTGACTGTGACGGCGTCTAAGTGATCGACTGATTTTGAGCACGAAACACCTCAGCACCTCAGCATTTTCATGTCTACACTACGGCGCTCCGGACGCACAACAAAGCCCATTACGTATAACCAGAGCTCGTCATACCCAGATACCGATCCGACGAACGACTTTGAACTTGCTGTCGCACGTCTCAACCGAGATTCCTTCCCCTGCAACGACTTTGCCCATGTCGACGATATTCTCGTCCATGCATTCTTTGGCACCAAGCGAAGGCATCGCAGCTACCGCGCTCTGAACCCTTCAACGGCCTTTGCAGGCGAAAACGTCCACGCCACAGACGATGAGCTTCTGTCAATGTCTCGCATCTTTACTGATGCCACTGCACAGCCGTCCCGAGCCTGTGACGAGTCTGCGATGGCCGCTCTGACGGAGAGCATTGTCTCAGCTCACCCCAACCTGTTTTCACCATCTCAGATACCAATTGTGCAGCAGTGAGTGGTTTAATCCACCCATAAATCACGGCTGTAGCCCTCATCTCTGAAAATCACAGTCTCGTTTCTCGGTATTATCTCTTCCTTGGCCCAGAAAGCCCTGTCAAGATCCAAAAAGTATCATTTTGTAGAGAGATTGGAATTGGTATAATGGCCTGCCGACCTATCCCTGCCGCCACATTTATTCTGTCCACTTGTGGTTCTGCCTCATCCGATTATTCAGGCCCTCGTCAGGGCATTTCGATCGTATCATCCTCATCATCCGACTTGTCAGCCAATCGCCTTGTTCTTGGGCCCTTTCGCTTTGCCAATCACGATTGCAATCCCAATAGTCAGGTGAATAAATTCTAATCCTAAAATTGATACTAATAGTCGCCCCATCTAGATGTATCGTATCCCACACAGTAACGCGTATACGATCGTTACCTTACGGGATATCGACGAAGGAGAGCCGGTCACCATAAGCTACGATGGCGGTGACCGCTCATACTTTGCAGGGTCACCTTGTTTGTGCGCAACATGCAGACCAAATGATCCCCCTGTGCTCAAGAGAAGGGAAATTGACGAAGCATCTTTTACTGCAGAAGTAGGTAGAAAAAAGACTAGAAGAGCAGGACAAAAGCACAGGAAACGACGAGGTGCAGTGGATACAGGGAAGGTAGAATAGAATGGTCTATATCGCTATTATTTATTTCTTGCATTTGGAACAGTCAAGTCAGCTATTACATGAAATAATGTTTTGGGAATTGAAACAGCTGTAACAATTGCCTTATACACAACTGAAGATCAGAATGGCGAAGGCGAGTTTGACATTGTCACGTACGGCTGATATTTGTCCGGCCTAGCCGGACGCACAGTGCTTGCCTGCTAATCCGGCAACTTCGCAAGCAAAATATGACATTATTGTGTTCTTCTCCCTCGCGATGTTTTTCTCATGTCTTGCTATTCCTACAGAGGCACGCTGGGCACTTGCAGGCCCTGGATTTCTTGGGTTTGTCAGACAGGGGGCGGCAGTTGATCCATTTGATGCAGTGCGCAACCACGGACTTAGCAGGTTTGGTTCATGACCTTTTTAGACTACTACATTGTGGAAGTAGACGACTGCGAGTGGGCGGATACAGGTGCAAAGGAAAGGTGAAAAAAGAGGTTAGTGAGATTGGGCGCTTTACAGTGGCAACAAAGGATGCCAGCAGGTGCCAGCGATGTCAGGCCGATTTGGGCATCCAGACTTTTCACTGGGGATATGAACGCCGACATTCTTTTTCACCATGTCTCTCTATTGTCATCATGTATACGAGTCACTGTCCGGCGTAGCCGAACAATGCCCCAGCAGTTCGTAATTCCACATCTTGACTGCTGTGCAGTAGCATGACTAAATATCCGTGATATTGACACAAGGTCATTATCTGTGGCATGAATATTCCTCCAGCTGGTTTACTATTTTTAATATTATCAAAATACATTGTAGCTATTGTCATGTCGTCGATGAACCTGGCATCTGCTCCAAAAACATTCCTCGAAGTTCAGGGGGGGATGGGAATGGGTGGTACATAAGCAGTGGTGCCCGGGTCGGATGCAGTGGCTTGAAGAATTCTTGGTTTTGCAACTTGATTCTTGATTGCCAGTCACAGGCCAAGCATCTCACCTTCACAACTCCCTTCTGCATGTCCATGTCGCCGATGATGTGCCCCGGCCGACCGTCACTTGGACACGACTGAGTTCCACAGACACGAAAAGAGAAGCCCAGTGGCCGCTCCGCACTGTGCATCCCAATCTCCCTTGCAACCGTCTTGTCGTTGTCGTTGTATGCGACGACCACTGAATTGGAGATTAGTACTGCTGGTCCTTCAATCAACGTGTCTCGAAGGGTGTTCCACACATCCGCTATCCCCATCGTTGCAATTCTTTGCACAATGGAGTTGACAAAGGAGAGGACGTGAAGGGGCATTGTTTCTAGTCCCCCAAAACCGATCACGACATCAAAATAACTCCTGATTTTGGTCAACCGAAGTTCAATCAATTTTGCAGTAATACTCACTGATTCACTAACTCCAAAATCGTGTTCCAACTAATCGGTTGTCGAATTGCTGACCCACAGGTCACCAACACCATGACGCGCCATCCTCCACGTGTCCTGGGTGTCATATCTGCCCAAGGTTCTACTCCTGGGCTAATCTGGAGGATCCCACCATGGTTCCTGGCATCTGTGGATGCCACTTTCATGGTGTCGACAACTTCGACACCGACATAATCTTTTGTGACCTGAACAATGTTGAGGTATTGGTGCCTCCCAGATGCTTTCAATAAGCCATGAAACGTGTCGGAATGTGTATCGATGACCACGATTAGATTTGGTGGGATACCTTTCTCCCGACACTTATCGATAAATTCAACCTGTTTTTGAAACTTTTTTGCGGCATGTTTTTCGCCCCCTTGCTTCATCACATGCTGTGTGACATGTAGCTAAGTCAGGGAAAAATCAGATCACTTCAATGTATATTAAGAGATCATACATTTTTCAAATCGCATCTGTATTGTGTCTTAGTGGTCGAAACCACTGTGTTCGGGATTAACGTGTCCAAGTCCTGAAGTTGGATTGTGACAAGGGAAAGAGGCCATGCCATCTTTGGGAACCGTCGTAGGCCGTTCCCTGCAATCCAATATGGGATGACACGTTTCACGCTGATGGAGCACTTCGGGCACCAAAAGTGAGCACGATCAGCTGGATTGAGAGTGTTGACACCAATGCACCCGGCGCCGCCCAGTGCGATTCCTATGCACATTAGTGCGCCACAATTAACACAAACTGCCACATCGTTCTCCTCAACTGGATCGGAGCAGAAGTGGCAGTAGTGCGTTCCCACTTCTCTGAGGGTCATGAGATAATGTTTTTGATCTAGGTAACAGTTGGAAATCATGGCGCTCATTTTGTCATGTATGACTTACACTCAGTGATGTCAGGGGATGGTTGTTGTGTAATTGTGGCTAACATAATTTGAGGAGATGATGTTGACTGTGGCATGCCACTTACGAGCAGCGTGACTGGACGAACCCCTCGAACCACCGCCATAGATGGCATTTTGTACCTGTGACTCTAACAAAATGATTGTAGACACACTGCATTTGAAAGGAGAAAACCATACTTGTGATTTTGGACATCGGAGCTAATCGAGATGATGGAAGTTTATCGATAAGAGAGATTGCCTCGTGTATGGCAATGAGGCGCCTTAAGTATGTCACATGATTGATCGATTCGGGAAGTGGCAAAGGCAAGCTTGGCATTGTCATGTACTGCTGATATTTTGTCCGGCCTGGCCGGACGCACGTGCTTGCCTGCTAATCTGGCAACTTCGCAAGCAAAATATGACATGATGGAGGAGGCAGTCGTTCTAGTGTGCAACCACGGACTTAGCAGATTCATAACCTTTTTAAACTACTACATTGTGGAAGTAGACGACCATGAGTGGGCGGATACTGTATCTTATCGTGCATAGTGATCATCACCTAACGGGGATATTGACAAAAGAGAGCCAGTCACCATAAGCTATGATGGTGGTGACCACTCATACTTTGCACGCTCACCTTGTTTATGTGTAACATTAAACCAAACAATCTGCCTGTGACTAAGAGAAGGTAAATTGATGAAGCATTGTTTACTGCAGATGCAGGTAGAAAGAAGACTAGATGAGCAGGGCAAAAGCACAGGAAATGATGAGGCGCAGTGGACAGAGAACAGGTAGAATAGGATGCTTTACCTTCCAGCCTAGCCGATTGCACTGCCTTCCTTTTTCTTTTTCTTTTTTTCTTTTTCCTATTTAGGTATGTCTGTTCAAACACTGGTTACCATCACTTTCTTGGTGTTCTCGGACAGCGGCTGTTGATCGTTTCATATATTATTTGTGGCTTGATAGTACTATACAGTACTTTCTTTATATTCCATCCCAGATGGACAGTACACCTCAGTTAGCGTCCCTTGCAACTGAGGTGAGTTACAGTTTCCTATACTGTGATATATTATCTTTACTTACTATGTATGTAGCTTCCTATTGCTACAGGTACATCTAACATATAGTTAACATGACTTGCAACTGAGCTTCGCATTGCTACCTCAGGCTGTGTATAATTTCAACGCGTCAACGTCTGCTGAACTATTTCTCACTACCTACTATCACCTCTGACGATGCCTTCTCCCAATTACGTTCGTGCAGTGACAGCACTACTATTTTGTTCTTGGCGAGGCGGCGACGATCCTGTATACCCATATGATGATGTGGGTGTTAACGAAGCGCTGGGAATCAAACGACACAATGGCACTGTGGCACGTAACGATATTCCCGTGTCTATACAGCAAGACGAGCAGGATTCATATACCGACTTCATCAGCGCTTGTATCAATGCAACGCATCAGCAGATCATACAATCCCCAATGATGGGCTCTGCAAATGGCCAAAAAATTTGGCAAAAGTTCTGTATGAAGGTAATAATTCCCAAGATAAACAACGAAGTGGAGCGACAAATGATGGCAGGCGGTTACCATCCTCAACAGGTTTTGGAATATACCAATGACAAATGGCCGAGTGGACCTGAGGGCTTAGGCTACTATGCCAATGCTGTAGGCCGTGCTGCATTGATGGAAATATTTGGCGATACTGCCATCCACATTCCCCCACATATGTTGAATGGAATCGCTGGTTCGCTGATGGATAGCATAGTTACACTTAACTATGAGCGACTTCGGAAGGCATTCCACAGGACGGAGAAGAATTTTGACAACGTGAAAAATCGATTGGATGCGGTGATGAAAAGTAAGCGGTTGCAACATCTACGTCTTTAATTGATAACATTGTCATCTAGAAATTGAAGACGCAGAAAATGTACGCCTGGCAGATATTCGTCAGGCCGTCAAGGCACTTGAGCGCTTCAACAAACAAACGGCACTCATGCCAAATGCGCGTGCAGCAGCAGTTGTACATCAAGCTACGCTTGAGACGTTGCTTAGCAATATTGGGAAGGAGCCATACAATGTCTCTGTGAAGGCTAAACATGCTCAGGCTGGTAAGTATTATTGGACGTCTATGATTAACGTATAATAATATACCATATAGTGGCGTTAGCAAGAAAAAAAACATCCCAAAAGAAGATTGCTCCAGCTGACCTAGCAGACGCGCAGGCAGTCCAATACACCATCTCGCTGTACACTGAATATTTTGAGCGAGAAACAGAAGACATACAAATAAATGACAGTAGAGAGGCTGTCATTGCATGGGATGAAGCCACAGCAGATTTGGGCGACATGGGTGTCGATGTGATGAAAGGAAAGAGCCCTGAAGAACTGTCGACCTTGCTAGGATTTGTGGATGCTCGTCCAGTAAACTGGAACCACTTTCGGGCCAACGACAATTTAATGTCTTCATGGGGTGAGCACTCAGATGACCTGTTAGAAAAATTCACAAGTGGGGGTGAAAACATGGTACCGCTCCACTTATTGTGGCATCAACTTTGTGGAGTTGCTTCAATCGTTGACAAGGCATGGACACACGAAGAAAAACAGGACATGCATGGAGTGCTGATAGCAGATGACGTTGGAGTTGGGAAGACTGCGCAGGTAATGGCGTTTATTGCCTTTCTGCAGTTGGTACGCCAGTCCGAACAGCGAGGCGAGCCCCGACCACCCATCATCAGTAAGTCAAATTGATTGTGCCTGATGCACTGTTTAATGCCTTCACAAAGGAGATCGTCCATTTTTCATGGGTAAAGGTCCTGTTCCTAATCTACCACATGCCATCATAATTCCTAACTCGCTGGTGGATCAATGGCGTCGCGAGCTCAAATTGTTCTTCCAGCGTTTCTCACTGGACATCTTCCAATTACCGACTGCAGGAGCAGCTCTCCAGAATTATTTCTCGGCACCTGAAGGCCTTTGGCAAGACGCAAAGCATGACAACATTTTCCGAATTGTCCTGATTCCACACTCGGTAAGTTATAAATGGATGTGAATAAAATGGCTTTATTTCAGGAATTGTAGGTGTTCAACACGCTAGCCGGAAAGACTTATGATTGTAGTCGGGGTGGTGCAGACAACAATCCAGTCGATAATCCACGAAAGATGAAATCTGGTGCGCCAGACTTTTTTCAGAGAATGGAATGGGCATCGGTTTGGATAGACGAGGGCCATGAGTTTCGTGGACCTCAGCGTGGCTTTGTCGGAGCAGTCCATTTGCGACGAAAGGCATTCATGATGTCATGCTGTACAGCAACACCACTGTACACAAAACCTCAGGTGAGTAAAGTGTCCGGCTGGGCCGGTCATGGCTGACAACAGACAGGACGTGGTCAATCTCGGCCGCATCATTGGTGTGCCTGCTTTGTGTGGCCTGGCTGGCCAGGACTTTGAACGGGAAGGAATGCGACAAGTGAATCGTGCCAAGCGTAGTTTAACAGCTGAGGATAAGCAAGAAATGCGCCTCGCCAACGAGAAAAAATTACTAGGCCAACCAGATGTTGACGCTCCGGCAGCTGCAAGACAAATACGGAATATGCAAGTTGACTTTGTGAAGGACATTCAGGCGGCCTACAATGGCTACATTATCCGTCGAACGATAAACTCCAAGCGACCTGACGGGACTTGCCTGAATGACCAACTCCCTCCTTATGTCCAACATGTCCTGCCAGTCACGTTGGAAGACTGGGAAATGACTGTGCTGGACGAGTCGTTCAGAGACATATTGGCAAGTAAACGACACTGCACGCTCCTTGAGTTCTCGAACGAGGTATGTTGGCATGGCAGGCCTCGCCGGACACAACAGCTGATTGCTGCCAGAGCTTTTACATTCACTACCGGCTCAACTTGGTATACCCAGATGGCCATCCTTCAAACGTGCGCTTCCCATCATTTACAAACAAAGAAGAATGGATGAAACGTCCAGGGAGCAAACTGCAGGAATTGATAAACCTGCTGCAGCACCTCCTCACCCACGATGATGCGGACCATCCCAATGTGCAAGATGGTTCCATTGTATACCCGTCCGTCCCAGCCGGACACGCTGCATCTCAGACCCGAAAAATCTTGGTTTATTATGAGTATCCGATGTCGACAGCGAGTTTGAAGTCAGCAATGAATGTTTGTGGAATCAAGCCTTTTGTACTGAATGGCGACATGAAAGTGAAGGAGCGCGACATTGCAGTGCAAGAGTTCATTCAAACTCAGGACACAGATCGTCGTGTGCTCTTGTTTTCATCAGTTGGCTCAGCTGGGCTTAACCTAGCTTGTGCAGATACGGTCATCCTTTATGTAAGTCAAAGCTTTCATATCATATCTCGATTTTCTGACATAACACAATGACACAAGGATACTGTGTGGTCCCAGCAATCTATTGTACAAATTGTGGGACGTGCGCATCGCTATGGCCAAAAGCAACTTGTGCACGTCTATCATTTGTTGGCTGTTGGCACGACAGATGTTATAATGTCCTCACTTGCAAAGGACAAAAACGAGATGTTGCAAGCTTTGGTGACAAGAACCGGCAAAATATGTCCCAGTACAGTGGATCCAAATTGTCGCTCAGACGCCTGACTTACCTTCAACCCAACCCAGATCTTGATGACATGTTTAAGGGAAATGAAGATGAAGAGGAGAATACAGAGACTGCTTCAGCAGAAAGCAGCAAGAAGGGAAAGGGGAAAGGGAAAGGAAGAGGAAAGAAGGGTAAGTGGTGGCGATTCTCATTATTCACACTTGGCTGACTGCCTTTCTGCTAGAAACAGGCAAGGAAGTCAAGAACCGTAGGCGGAAGACTACAACAGACAATGAGCCCAGTGAAATGGCTGAGACCGACGCTCATTTGCAGAACCAAATGCCCAGCCATCCAGTACAGCTGGGCAGAAACGTAGATAGCCATGGGACGCCTAGCCGGCCGGCTGAGCCGGACACATTTGGTGCCTCTTCATCGGACATACAACAACCTTCAAGCCATGTGACAACGCCACCACCAAGCAGAAGGTCTTCAATATCTGATGACATTCACATGCACTCGCCAACTCAAACAAACTGTGAATCAGTTGACAGCTGGGAAAACAATAGCCATTCACAGTCGCAGATCCAGGGCAGCTCCGATGCAGAGAGCATGTCAAATAAACGTGGGCCCCCATCATCTTCGTCATCTCCACCACCACAAAAGCATTCTCGACGTGGTTCTTTGCCTTCATTTGATGACTATGATGAAGAGGAAAACCCCCAGACGCAACGGATCGACCTATCCACAGTTGTCAAGGCTCAGAATATTCGCTACACATATGGCAAGAAGGGCAGCGCTCGTCATTAAGTGTCACATCACGATATACCACAATTAGTTTACAATGTATGAGCAAGTTGAATTTTAATCTGAATTCATGCGTGAATTGTTGTTTTCACTCGTCTATTCCATTCTTCGGCGCTAGGTACAGGCATCGCAGCTACTGCGCCTTGTAACCTTCGACTGCCTTTTCAGGTGAGAATGTCCATGCCACGGACAATGACCCCTTGTCAATATCACAGATATTTAGTCATGCTAGTGCACAGCAGTCAAGATGTGGAATTACGAACTGCTGGAAACCACTTAGCTTCGTGCATTCGGCGTTGTCCGGCCAGGCCGGCCAGTGACTCGTATCCATGATGTCCACACTCATATGCCCAGTGAAAGTCTGGACACCTAAACTGGCCCAACATCACTGGCACCAACCGGCATCCTCCGTTGCCACTGTCAAGTGCCAAATCTCAGACTGACAAGTCAGATGACGAGGATGATATGATCAAAGTGCCCTGACGAGGGCCTGAATAATCGGACGAGGCAGAACCACAGGTGGACATCCATTTGGGACCGGATTAGTATATTAGTGCACAAAGACAGGTGCGTCCGGCTAGGCCGGACAAGTTGAGTAGGTAGGTCAGCTACATAAAGTCTGTGTCCTAGCCGGATGCACTGTCCTTTCCTGCTGATGTTGACATGCTGCTAATATTTGTCTCTCCACTTTCTGTCCAGCCTAGCCGGATGCACAGTCTTTGCCTGCTAATGGTGACGTTAAGTATCTCACCTTGGACATGTTTTCCCCCCCTAAATTGATGAATTAATGGTCTAGCTGTCCACAACACACCTTAAAATGTTTAAAACAAGTCATGCATGAGCATCCAGCTAGGCTGGACAAGTGTTTGAGGAATGTAAGTGGGAGGCTTGATTATCCGGTGATATGCTGTTGCTGTTGTTGGTGCCGAGGTTAGGCTGTTCAAAAGGTGGACAGAGGGCACAGAGGGTGGTGGAAGGCAGACAAAGCAAGTGATATGGGTTTTACACGACATGATGGTTGTTGTTCATTGGGACTATTTTATAATGGTCTGGCGAGGTGCGTACACAGGCCGTCCATGCATTACACAGCCATGGTCATGCATATATCATATATCACAATTGTCATTGTGCACACCCAAATTCTTTTTCCTTTATTTTTGTCCAATACAGACCGTCATAGATTACTGTCCGGCTTGCATAGGCATCGACCGTGGGATAATGTTGAAACTCCGCTTGTTTGGACTCAACTACGTGCAGCCAAACACACAGCTGCTTGCCTTCGGTCCACCACCTCCCAATGCCTGAGCGCTGCAGGAATGCATGTGCTCGGCCAAACGAGGATCGCGTGGTCCCCTGGCCAAGTAGCTTACAAAGTAGGTAGCTTAGATAGTCATGAACATCCATGAACCCAGGAGGGGTCATGCACAATTTTTTTTTTAACGTCGCATACATTGACAGCATTTAAGCAATCAACTGATTTTGAGCATGAATCACCTTCCTACCTGGCATTTCCATGTCTACTCTAAGTAGTTTACAAAGTAGGCAGCTTAGATAGTCATGAACATCCATGAACCCAGGAGGGGCCATGCACAATTGTTTTCAATGTCACAGATGTTGATAGCATTTAGCAATCAACTGATTTTGAGCACGAATCCCTTCCTTGTTATGGAAATTGCAGTATCCATTCTTGCTTTTGCCGACTTTTATAAATACAATGTGCTTCTCCACATCTCCGGCTGATCTTCCGGCTGATCCGTCTGCTGATTATCTCACTGATCCTGATTTTGTTCCTATATAAATAGATATCCTCCTGTATATAATGGCCTAGCAAGTGGCAATATCAACTCCATCCCCCTTCCCCCATATCTCCTTACCATGGACTGTGGCACACATGGTGACTTTATCGATCTCTCTGCGGCTCAATGGGTACAACGGCATCAGAACATTATGGCCAGAGTTCCTGTTGCTCATGAACCACTGCCAGCATTTCAAGCAGCAGAGTGGGCGCTCACAGGCTATGACAGTGTGGCCAATGAACAAGCAAGGATTGAAGCACTCCATAATCGGGCAAAGAATGACACTCCGCTGCCATACATACGACGGGACTATGACTCAGTGATTGGCTTTAGTTCAACAATCACAGTCAAATCTGCCATTTTTGTGTATCCTAGACCTTCTGCTTCACGTGCACTCACAGCACGGGTTAAGGTCAAGACAACTTTCAGAATCAATGGCCAGGTGATTTGTCTTATAATTCTTACTCACAACCAATCAATTGTTCACATTTACAAATTGTAGGATGTCATGTTGGACCCATCTACAGTCCCAAATACTCTGCTTGCACGTGTAGATGAGCGTCATCAAATCCGCGTGTTTTTCCCAGGTCTAAAGAACACAGAACGAACTAGCTCTGCCTTGACGCCTGAGGAATCGGCGACTTTCTACAATACTGGAATCCGTCCAGCCATTCAGAGGGTTGCTCCCACCACAGTTCATGACTGGCCCCCTTCTTACGTTTCAGAAACATTCCGTGCATCAAATCCACGAGGGGGCTTTACAGAGACTACTCGTGTTGTTTCGGCTGATGACATATATTGGTTTGCAAATGCGCTAAAGGAAAATATGAATACTGTTGGCTGGGGGGAAAACATTGTCTTTGGCACAGAGATACGTGGGATCAAAAATGCAACGGAACACCCACTACACTCAGCTGATGGGAGCGAAGAAGCTTTGAACAATATTTTAAGCAAGTTTATATACCCTGATCAGGAATTAGATGGCGACTGGTTCATTGATGTGGCCATAGAACTTATAATCAAGGGTAGGGCTGTTGTATGGAGGGCAGACTGCTATACACCCATCATGCGCGAAATATTGCAGCTTCCAGATGAGCAAATCGATAGAATTTCCAGAAGGAGAAACCACTTTGAGCAGGATATTTCGCAGCATCTTACAGACGTGGCAGGCTTCCGGGCTCATTTTTCCAAGGCAGCAGGACCATTTGAAGTGGCGTATATGCAGGCATATACAACAGACAAATCCGTCACATATCACCCAGACGGCCACCATTTTGCAAAATTTTTGACTGCCAGGAATGCAATGGACAGACGAGCAGGAACTCCATCTTACACACAGCGCCTCCTTGCAGTTTATGAGGAGGCACGCGAGAAAAATGATGTTGCTGCTCGGCTGGAGGTTCGTGTCCCCATTGCAAACGCAACTGAAGTGCTTTGCCGCTTTCCAATAAACTTGTTTCGGAATACAGTTCTCGTCTTTCCACGAGAACTATGGTGGTATGTGGGCATGCTACTGTAATGATACACTCATTAAACAATGACAGGAATGTCAGGATTATCCGACTTGAAGCAGCACAAATCATCCTCTGTCACCTTAATTCCCTCGCTCCTGCTGTTCGCAGCAGTCCAAGTACACTCAATACCTATGCAGCCCTCATTTGGCTCATCAATGGTCTTCATAATCGGCCTCCTTCTGACCAATCAGGCCGTGCTGTAGCGCGAATGGCCCTTCCACTTACATATGATTTGGACCACGATGCCAGGCTTCTATTTGGGTTTGAGGAGGATGAGGAGGATGAAGAGGAAGGCACACCTTTCTGTCCTGGAGGAATGATGTTCCTGAGGAGGATGACCTTCCCTCCAATGTCAAATTGTGCACGTCTCATGGCACAGCCAAATCGCCACTTGCCTGAAGTAGCCTTCAAGCATATCTTTGCAAAATCACTGCAAGATTTGCGACGTGAGATTGATCCCATTTTCAGGATCAAGACTAAGCCAACACGGCCTCCAAAACGATTTGTAATTCCACGCAAAATGTCTAGGGTACGTGCTCCTGCTGAGGATGAAGTGATACCAGAGTCCTTTGCAATGTTGGATGATATACCTATCGTCCAACCAAGGCAGGTTGAATGGGGTCCAGATGTGGAGCAGATGCATGCACCGTTGTCTGATGATGAAGACACTAATGTTGCTCAGAAGGCACTGGAGATTTGGAAGCAATTTGCTTCTGATGTCATTCAGAAGATTGGCAACCCCATGGGCACATCTGCACTTGCACAAGAAGACAGTTACTGTCACTTGCATCCCTCTGATCGTGTGGACATTACAGTGGAAAACCTGCAGGATCCAAATTTGGCAAAAATCTTTCGAGTCGTCTTTCTGAAGCGTGTCGATGATGAAGGTTGGACATTAGCTTTTGACAACCTCTTTCCCCCACCGACACATGTGCTGCCACATTCTCATCAGCAATACACCCGGATGCGCTATTATAATGATTGGACAGAGCTTATGCATTCCATTCATCCAAATAACATTAGAGCTGTGCGCAGGGCTGTCAAGGATGAATTCAACAAGTTGGCATGGGCACCTGCAGCCCAAGCAGATCGTGTATGGATTTACAAAGCTGCTGATGACCTAAAAGGCTTCCCAGTTGGTGCAGCAGTAACTCATGCTCCTCGAGTGGTTTGGAATCCCAAGCGGAAAGATACACATCCACAATTTGTGCCTCTTAATGTGTTGGAAAGGCAGGAAGAAGAGGAAGAAAGCTCAGATGGGGATGGCAATGGGGACTGAATGCAGATACCAGACATGACTTTTAAAATACCATTGCCCATCTCTTCCATGTTTGTCCAGCTTGGCTGGATGCCCTATGTCTCCTCAGTCACATACCTGAATTGATGAAGGAATGTTGTTGCCGCCTAAAACCCACCTTGAGATGTTAAAAGAATGTTGTGAATAAGAATTGCTGTTCCATTTCCAGCCAAGTTGAATGGACACAAAGATTTTCAAAATGGAATCCCTAGCTGCACTTACTTATATCCGGCTAGGCCGGACAAGTTGAATGGAAACAGACTTTGAAACTAGCTTCACTTAACTTGTTGCCTAGGCATTTGGCACCAGATTAGTATATTAGTGCACAAAGACAGCGCATCCGGCTAGGCCGGACAAGTTGAGTGGGTTGGTCAGCTATGCATTTCATTTTCAAAGTCTGTGTGTCTATTCAACTTGTCTGGTGTAGCCGGCTGCACCTGTCTTTGTGTACCAATATACTGACCTGGTACCAAATGTGGATTTTCAGGCAAAGATAGTGCATGCAGCTTGGACAGACAAGTTGAATAGACACATAGACTTTGAAAATGAAATACATAGCTGACCAACCTACTCAACCTGTCCGGCCTAGCCGGATGCACTGTCTTTGTGCACTAATTAGTGATGTCAATGGCTATAGCCAGTTTTTTTAAACAATCACTATATCTAATCGTAGAAATTGCCTAAAACTCTGAGATAATTTGAGCAGATAGTTCAACCAAAAGGACAATGGATCCTCTGCCAACACTAAGCAATCCACAAAGCTGGCTAGCCTAATGATGATATGCCTACTAATCTGGAACCAGATTAGCACACAAGACAGTGCGTCCGGCTGGGCCGGACAAGTAGAATGGATACAATGATGCTCATGCACAACCTTTTTTAAAACATTTTAAGGTGCATTGTGGGCAGCCAGTAATTCATCAATTTAGGGCCAAAAACATGTCTGAGGCAAGATACTTAATGTCACCATTAGCAGGTAAAGACTGTGCATCCGGCTAGGCCGGACAGAGAGTGGAGAGAAGAATAGTGGCATGTCAACATCAGCAGGAAAGGACAGTGCATCCAGCTGGGGCACAGACCTACCCACTCAACTTGTCTGGCATAGCTGGACGCATCTGTCTTTGTATAGTAATCTGGTGCCAAATGTGGATTTGCAGGCAAAGACAGTGCCTCTGGCTTGGCCAGACAGGTTGAATAGACACACAGACTTTGAAAATGAAATATGCAGCTGACCTACTACTCAACTTGTCCAGCCTAGCCAGATGCACCTGTCTTTGCGCACTAATATACTAATCTGGTGCCAAATGGATCTGACTAGGCCAGACAAGTTGAATGGAAACAGACTTTGAAACTAGCTTCACTTACTTAACTTGTCTGGCATAGGCATTTGGCACCAGATTAGTATATTAGTGCACAAAGACAGTGCATCTGACTAGGCTGGACAAGTTGAGTAGGTGGGTCAGCTACATATTTCATTTTCAAAGTCTGTGTGTCTATTCAACTTGTCTGGCCTAGCCAGCTGCACCTGTCTTTGTGTACCAATATACTAATCTGGTGCCAAATGTGGATTTGCAGGCAAAGGCAGTGCATCCAGCTAAGCCAGATAAGTTAAATAGACACACAGACTTTGAAAATGAAATACATAGCTGACTGACCTACTCAACTTGTCCGGCCTAGCCGGATGCGCCTGTCTTATTTTCACAGAGCCCTTGTGTCCATTCAACTTGTCTGGCTTAGCCAGATGCACTGTCTTTGTGAACTAATATATTAATCTGGTGCCAAATCCCTAGGCCAGACAAGTTAAGTAAGTGAAGCTAGTTTCAAAGCCTGTTTCCATTCAACTACTTGTCTGGCATAGCCGGATGCACCATCTTAGACAGCTAATGTTGATATATGACTAAATCATTGCATCCACCCTTTGTCCGGCCTAGCCGGATGCACTGTCTTTGCTGGCTAATTGGGCATATGGCACAAGATTAGTAGGCATGCCCCAAGATTAGCAGGTAAATGTTACCATTAGCATGCAAAGACAATGTATCTGGCCAATGGGGTGCAGGAGAGAGACATGGTGGTGGACATATTTGATCCATCCATCTACTATGTCTTGGAATGCATCCAGCTAGGCTGGACAAGTAGACTGGACAGGTTCTGACACTGTCAAATGAATATTCTACCCCCTTGCCTTCAGTCCCAAAGATGGTGCATCTGGCTAGGCTGGATATGAATGTTTGACTATGTGTCATGAGTTGTGTCTCAGGACTAACTGTGTGATGCCAAGTCTTATCCTCAGATATCTGCCCTTGTGGTTCCAATATCAGGTGAACCCCAATTAGCTGGCAAAGACAGTGTATCTGGCTAGGCCACACAAGTAGAGTTGATGCTCATATGTACATGACTTGCTTTTTAACATCTGAAGGTCAGTTGTGGGCAGCAGTCATCTAGCCAGGCTGGGTAAGGTGGTGGTCACATTTAGGTATTGTATTTCAGTCTCGATTATCTGATTTAACCTTGTAAGCTATTGATTACTATTATCTAAATGTGATTTACTTAAGCACACAACATTTTAAATCTAGTTTGAGTAAAGGTGTGCAAGGCATCCATCCAGGCCAGATTGACTGGTATGGATCATGTCCAAATACTGGATAGAGTCTGTACCATGTACATTGAGCACTTCAGCACCCATGTCATGACTCTGTATGCATGCTCTGGGTGTGTCCAGGATGACTACACCCTTCAATTGCTCCAACAACATCCAACATCCATGCCATGGCTCTGTAGGCATGATTTGGCTATAATGGTGTGAGGCTGGGTGAGTATGCTGGTCTGAGCACTCACCCTTGCCAGCTAGCCAGAATGCTTAACCCTAAATTAGGAGATAGGCCTTTTTTGCAACCCTGGGACAACCCTAGGAACTCTTATCAACCAATTTGGAAATCATGGCGTGCCTATTGGCCGCTTATGTAATCAACTTTGGCCTTGAGTCACAGTCACCCTGGTCACGTCTCGTGGGAGCAATCCCTGACGTGAAAAAGAGGCGTGGGACTCACTTTCCTTATAATGTCGAAATACTAATAAGGGAAGCCCGCCGCCGACGCTGGGCGGGCTGACGTAACGTTACTGAACAAGATGTCTAGAGCCGCTGACTCAGCGGTCCATTGACATCATAGGTCTAGAAGGATCCAGGCCACGAACTTGGTCTATCCATGAATAGGTCAGTACCTGGCATTGTTCCCGATTCGGTAACTTCCACAGCAATTTCGCCAAATCTAGTAGAGCCGAGTTATCGGTTAGATTCCAAACTCAGCTCTGCAAGGTATATAAGTCGCATGAGAATACTGATGAGCTCTAGCGAAAGTTGGGGGTTGGGTCCCCAACGCTTTCGCTAAGTGGGGGGGTAACTCCCTGCTAGTCCTGTGCAGAACCCTGGCACCGTATACCTCATCCTCTTCGCCACCACCAGTAACGATGACGAGGCCTGCTTGCAGGTCGTGGGCGCTCCGGCGCTCATCGTCGTCGCCAATGTTGGGCGCTGCTTCGGCAGTGCGCGGCGTACGTTGGTATGGAACGTGTGCTAGTCGCGTGATGCGGCCACCGTGAGTCAGGGAGTGAGTCTGCGGGAACGCGCTCACTGTCACGCACATCGAGGAGACCATTGGGCGACCATTGGTTGAGATCGTGACGGATCGGCTTTAGCTCATCACCGATCTTACCTGATCTGTACACCAACAGTCACAAGGGCCACAGGGCAACACTGTCAAATTGCGGGAAGTCCCTAAAGCCATCGAGTACCGCCCATTGCCGGAAACGGCAAGACCGATATGGCCTCTGACTTCGGTCATGCTAGTGTAGGTCACGGGCACCAGGTGTAATGGCCTGGGTATGGTAATAACCTCGGCGGATAACTCCCTTAACGATACGATCAGCCGAGTGGTTCGGCCATGGGCGGTGTGAGGCGCCGTCCGGTCCGCTGTCGTTTCGGGTCAAATGGGTAATCGCGCAGCCAAGCTCGTAACGTGTGGCGACGACGAGTGCAGTTCAACGACTGGATGTCAGTGGGCGGCGATGCAGTGCCAACTGCGCGGTCTAGACCGGGATAGAGCCCGAGATAGGCCACAGCCGCTTAAGGTATAGTCTCTGTAGGTCGGAAACGGCCGGCTCACTTTAGTCAGTGGGCGCCTTTGAAAACCGGCACGCTAATCGTCGGTGGGCTCACTCCTCACCCTTCGGGGCCGCTGGGGCGTGGGTTCGGGGCCTGAAGGTGTAAAACCCGACGGCTTGTAAGTTTAAATCTTTTGTAGTCACTGTAGTTAGTCACAGTGAGGCGGTCCGTTAGTGTCCGGTCTTAACCGGCGGCTAGGTATGGCGTAGCATCAGGGAGGCTGACGGCCGACCATGTGAAACCTGACGCGCACCTAGTAGCACGTGTGTCCAAGACGTCATAGGACGTTGGTCAGCCAGGGGCGCACCCCAAGTTCCTTCAAAGCGCTCTTGGGCACGGGTGGACGGGGTTTCCCGTAGGCACAACGGAAATGGCTAGCCCCACTCCCTGGGGTTGGGAGCCGAACCGACTCACTAACTGTGACCCTACAGCTATACGCAAAAGACTTACTAAACCCAAAAGGTAACTACGCTCGCCC
Source organism: Amanita molliuscula (assembly GCA_023014405.1). Taxonomy (NCBI): domain Eukaryota; kingdom Fungi; phylum Basidiomycota; class Agaricomycetes; order Agaricales; family Amanitaceae; genus Amanita; species Amanita molliuscula. Next base: position 108,206 of record JAEBUP010000088.1, on the reverse strand, counting down.
TGGGAAACCAAAGAGCGGATCACGAAACTTGTCCCAGCACCACATAGTGGTGCAGCAAGTTTATTCTCTAGCCTCACCGCTGTCGCCAAGCCTCGCCGCCAACTTCGTCGGCGGCTCCGCCCACCCTAAAACCATTCCCGCGACCTCAAAACCTTTCGACATGTCTTCGTTTTCACGCGCCCTTTCTCCCTCCGCCGCCGCTGCGTATACAGTTTACTCTACACGACCAGCTGACAATGAGGTGCAATTCCTCATCTCTAGGCACTCCGCGATCGCCGCTGCACGCACCATTGACGAGGTCGTAGCACTCGTCCCACCCGGCTGGGTGGAATTCCTTGGCCCTGAACTCAGGGACGTCGCCCGAGCAGCGACAGCCTTAGCCGCAAAGCGTCGGTCTCTGACCGGCCTTCGCGCGCACAAGGCGAAAGGAACGCTCCCCGCTTTCATCCCGAAAAAGCGGCCCGCTATCCAGATGTCGAAAGACGTCCGGGAGAGCGCGGAAGGCCAGGCGGCAGCTGCAAAGCTGCAGTCTGAGGTGGATAAGTCCCAGGCAACCCTGCTGGACGAAGCCATCGCTATTGCCTCTTTAGAGGTTAGCGCCTTGGAAGCTCAGTTGACAGACACGCGTATCTATACGCGCCTCAATGACGCCGCCTCTAAGTGTGAGGCGGGGATCAAAGAGAAGCGGAAGTACGCCACCTTCGTTACCCACGAGGGTGAGCTTGTCGTCAAGTTCGTGTTGTCGCCGTCCTGGGACACCGAACTGGCCAACTTACAGGCTGACCTACTCCCTTTGGCGCTGCAGGCGCGCTTACTCGCGGAGGCCAAGAGCCACGTCGTCGAGGTCAAAGAGAAGAAGAAGAGAGAGGTCAAGGCCGCCGCGGACACCATGGATGTAGACCGGACGGAAGGACCGTCTGGTAACATGGGCAAGATTATTGACCGCGCCGTCGCCAAAGCCGTCAAAAAACTTGAAAAAGTTCATTTGGTAAGTACCCAGCCCTCCGAAATCGGTTATATGACTGATTTCTTTGACTCTTTAGTCCAAGCCTCCTGTCACAGCAGGCGCCGGATCGTCGGCACCTACTGGCAAGAGGCCGAAGAAGAAGGAGAAGAAGAAGGAGCACGCGAAAGCCGCCGCCAAGGCCAACCGAAAGAGGAAGGCCAAGAAGACACAGCCGTCGAACGCTATGCAGGTAGACGGGGAGAAGCGTGGCAAAGGCAAGGGGAAAGCGAGGGCCAAGTAGGGCCCTTTGTAAATAAATATTTGTACAACGTATCGCGCAGGGATTTTCAATCCCTTATGTCATCAAACAATTCGTTTTGTGTTTGCGCGTTGGGTGACGATGAGTCTGAATTTTACGAATTCGGCAAAACCCATGAGTTCCTCTGTGAAAAACACTTTAAGTGGAATAAGCCGAGTAGTTACCCAGATTGGTTCTGTGACATGAACCCTTTTACGGCCGCTGAACTCGTGATAACGCGCACACCTCTAGAAGTACTGGAGGCTGCTAGGTTCCGTTATCACGTACATCTCTCCACAGGAGTCAGCGTCCCTCTTTCTGTACAAATTCACCTTAGCGCAGGTCTTAAACACCTGTTAGCTCCACAAGTCTGGGCGCACCGATATCTTATCGGCAGCATATGATAAGTTCTGTATGAAACTTAGGTGGCGAATCAAATACCTCTTTGATTCAGGTGACAACATAGAGACTGACTATGACCCGGATTACGAAGTCGAACATGATACGCCCATGTTCCTCGATCGAACCAGCTATATTGAAGCGGGTTTACAGGCTGGCGAGAGACTTGTCTTAAATGCAATCTCCAAGCGTAGCTCTGATGTTAAAAATCTAGGCTATGACTTACTTGAACAGTCTGATGAGCGGGTGCGATCCTCTTTAGCACCCAGAATCCCGTATATACGCCGTTTTTTACTGTCACATAATTATATTGTTACAGGAACGGATAAAAACCTAGGTACCGCTGTATCCGAAAAGAGGTGGTACAACAGTCAATGTGAACGTTTACTGTCGAATCCTGAGGACTATAAGGAAATCGACATACTCCACGTAAACGGAATTCTTTCACTACAGTGCTTCCAGATGGAGGAACTGGCCAAGGCAGCTACGATGCTGAAGGGATCTTGGCCAGCAGCAGCACAACTACCGGATTTCTTCCGATCTTCGGTCACTAAACAAGGGGAAGCCCACCATATCCCGGCATTTCATGGAATACCCAAAATCCATAAAGTGCCTACAGCTATGAGGCCCATTATACCTTGCCATAGTGCCGTTCAGAATCCGGCAGCTAAATTTATGTCGAAAGTCCTCAAGCCGTTGGTGCAAAATTCACCAACAATTCTACAATCCTCTCGTCAGTTTTGTAGTGACCTTGAGAAGATTCGTTTTGCCAATCCCGAGCGTGTATGGCTTGTCTCAGGTGACGTCGTTGCTTTTTATCCCAACGTCCCACTTAAAGACGCGATTACAATTGTCAACCAACAACTGTATTCGTATTACTCTGCACAAGGATATGGGGATGACCACCCGATTTGGGAGTTCTTTCGTGGAGCACTCGATTTTGGCAATATGAACTTGGTCTCACATTTTAACGGGCGATATTACCTGCAACAGAGAGGTCTAGCCATGGGAGTCAGTGATTCCCCTGATCTAGCCAATCTATATGCAGCATACTTTGAGGTCCAATTGGGCCAAGTCCTTAATAAACCGTGGTTGTTATATTACAAACGGTATATCGACGATTGTTTTCGCTTTAGTGATAGCAGATTCAGAATATGAAGCGCTCACTTTAGTACGAGAGTCTATCTCGTTCGTCGGTTGTGAGATTAAATGGGAAGCGTTTTTGACGGCTTGTCCTTTTCTGGACGTACATGTATTCAAAGATCCCCGCGAGGCGGGTCGAATTCATTACAAGCCGTATCGGAAGGCGCGAAACCATCTTGAAAGAATCAGTTGGATTTCTCACCACCCTCTTGACGTTAAACGAGGGACCTTTATGGGTGAGATGTCTAGAATGGCCTCTCTTTGTAGCTCGCGCGAGTTATACAATGAAGCAGTATATGAGCTACAGGGCTTGTACGCTGCGAGAGGTTATCCGATGGCGTTGATCAGATCCTGGACCAAACAGAAAGTACTGGACATCTGGGATAAAAGATTAAATCCGCATACGGCCGTAATGGCTGCGGATGGGGAGAAGGAGACATTTGTCGTCCTTAAATCTGAATTCAACCCCGTACTGAACTATTTCAATGCAAAAGAACTTAGTGATACCATTGTATCTTCGTGGCGTCAGTCTATGGAGCAATGGGCTGACGATAAGATTCCTGACTGCTATGGCAAAGGTCAGAATCTTGACAGGCTTAATCTACGTGAAGATGTGGAACGGGCAGTCCTTGCTTTCCGATGAAGTCATTACTCGAAAGGGTTCTGGCCAAGGGAGTGAGGGAACTCTACCGCTTCCTGACGTAACAAAGCTGAACTCGTTGATGCGCGCGCGCTGGTTAGTTTCGCGAAAACGGACTCGCAATCTGTTTGACCTAGCTAACACTTGGAAACGCATGGTACTCACTAGTTTCGATAACAATATATTCACTGATCTATCTGCGTATAGACCTGACCTTGGCCACCCGGAATCTCCGGAATCCGGTCATGACCTTTACTGGGAAGAAGCTGTCCCAGAGGAGGAATCTAGCCTTGGCGTTAAGCGTCAAGCTCTGGATGAAGGCTCTTCATCTAGGAAAAGGCTCCGATCTAGTGCTGGTACCCCTACGGGGGCTGCTGCCAGTACGTCCGGATCGGGGAATCCCCTTTCTGCTAGAGTTACGTCCGCGTGGGGTCGAAGAGGCATCTCTGATGTCACACTAGGCTCGTCAGCGCCGCCAGGTTTAATAACCAGATATACCCATAAGCTTGACCGCAAGGGTAAAGGACGCGCTACGTAAGTAGATTCGCCGGCGTCTTTGATCAGTTTGTTAACGAATGTCTTTTGTGAAATTTGTCGAAATTGCACAAATTCGAACATAAACTCATACTGTGAGTAACGGAGCACAGGACAGGGTGACAACAGTCTTCGGATGAGTCACGTATAGCATTCCCTAAACCCTAAACCCGTGAGTTATCCTCCATTAGCCGAAATACCCGGCTATGTTCGAAAATGTATGCTAATAACATTTCTGTGGAAATTATAGTAAACCCTAACGCCTTACATGTTGGGTCCCGTGACTGGTTGGCTAAGCCTCCTCGGTCACGCGACGCGCCTAGGCCAAGGCCTAGGCCCTGCTTTGTAAGCATTTATGGTTGTTATGTCAGTTCCAAAGTTGGAACATAACCAATTTGGAAATCATGGCGCGCCTATTGGCCGCTTATGTAATCAACTTTGGCCTCGAGTCACAGTCACCCTAGTCACGTCTCGTGGGAGTAATCCCTGACGTGAAAAAGAGGCGTGGGACTCACTTTCCTTATAATGTCGAAATACTAATAAGGGAAGCCCGCCGCCGACGCTGGGCGGGCTGACGTAACGTTACTGAACAAGATGTCTAGAGCCGCTGACTCAGCGGTCCATTGACATCATAGGTCTAGAAGGATCCAGGCCACGAACTTGGTCTATCCATGAATAGGTCAGTACCTGGCATTGTTCCCGATTCGGTAACTTCCACAGCAATTTCGCCAAATCTAGTAGAGCCGAGTTATCGGTTAGATTTCAAACTCAGCTCTGCAAGGTATATAAGTCGCATGAGAATACTGATGAGCTCTAGCGAAACTTGTCCCAGCACCACATAGTGGTGCAGCAAGTTTATTCTCTAGCCTCACCGCTGTCGCCAAGCCTCGCCGCCAACTTCGTCGGCGGCTCCGCCCACCCTAAAACCCTAAAACCCTAAAAAATCAGTCAATGAGGGAGATGACAACTATCAACATCAGCTTGCAGGTAAGTGATTACAGCATGATCTGCCTGGTACATATGTATGAGGCCAGTAGTAATTGATTCACAACATAGTGAAATGAATGACGTACTGTTGGCAAGGAAGGCTTAAATATAATTAATAAGGTCATCATGCTTGTCACAGTATTGTGACATATTTGTAAGGAACTAAGATCATGTGATTATGTTCAACTTTTAATTTTCTCATCATGTCAAATCCTGGGCACAAAGGCATGTGATATCCTATCAATTAGTGATAAAAGAAAATATCAACACCTCATTATAGCAAGTTTCAAATGGAATAAAGTGTCCTCTGATTTTCATCCACTTGAAATAGACCGAATAAATATACGTAAGGACTCTCTTTAACTTGTCAAAAAGACTGATATGTTGATAATGATATTGAAGAAAATAATATCTATTCATATTTTCCACCTCTGACACAACTTACCAGGCCCATAACAAATAAGCCAAGCCTTAGGCCACTCACTCAGTCTCCATTAGGATCTCCAGTAATAAATCATGCAAGTCCTACACCTCCAAATATGCTATTGCCATTCAACCAGCCTTGCATAACATCTCCATTAATAAACTACTCCACTCTTTCACATAAGGAGCCAAGTCCCTTGCCATTTCCAATCAATCAGCCTCCCTCAGGATCTTCATTAGTAGACAACTCAAGTCCTAAAAATAGAGAGCAAGATCCTATACCATTCAACAAACCTCTCCCAGAACCCCCAGTAATAAGTGCTGTACCATTGTGCAGTGCTGTTACTACCAATGAAAGTCCACTTTCTTTGCTTTTTTCAACATCACAGCAAGGCAATGATGGTGTTGACCTATTTGGACCAGTCAGAGTCAATAAACAAAAAAGAAGATCCTCAGCATCAGCAGATAGTTCAGCATCTGATATATCAATGACCTTTTCTCCAAGGAAGAAATCCAGGTCAAAATTAAAAATTGAAGAACTAGCTGAAGAGTTGAAGCCTTTCCAGGAGGTGTTACAAGAACTGAAAAATGATGACAGTGCAAGAAGTGATAAGCATATAAAGCAGCTCATCATGAAGTTGCAGGCCAAGGATCTCCTGATTGAAAAGAGCATTGATTTAATGGCAAAGGAGGTGTGTTTTTAATGATTCACACTGATTTATGATGAACATGAATCAGGCAGGAATACTGTATCCTGAAATAATAAGTTTATTTATGTCATCTACTGCCAAGATTGGGCGAATTGCTGTGAGAAATTTTGATAAACACACATCCAGACAGGTTGTCTTTTCATTACACTCCTTTACAAAGACTTTTAAAAGCCTGGAACCACATAATTAACTCTGACTATTGCTGCCCATAATTATTAGCCTAGAACTAACATAGCATCCTTCAAATATAATACCTATTTCTGAAGGCTAAATGTCTGTTTCATACTCAGACAAGTGTAAGAAGCCCACTTCCTTGCAAGCACTTCATCAACCCATTTATCAGTTGCTTTCACTCTCCATTTATCTGACTTTCTCTTTCTTTGCAACTCCCTTATTGCTTCAACTCTGTGACCCATACCTGTGAGCTCCAAGCTTGACTGAATGTGATCACTGCATCCTCTGGCAATCACATACACACATCCACATGTCACAGGCAGTTTTCCACAACAATCACATGAATTCACTTGCATTCCAGTTGAGTTTCTTATTCTATATCACTGTCCTCAACACCACACCAGGTTAATAGTAATACTGAACATGAACAAGCATATGGACCAGCCAAGCTGTTGGACAAAGAAGAAGATCCCTAATGTCTGCAAATGGCCAACTTTTGATATTCCCTTTTTTTCTCCAAAGAAGAAGTGAATATGCAGCCTCTGCAGGAATATTTCACATCCTGGAATTGGCAATAATGCAAATAAAATTAAGCTGATAAAAGAACTTGTCATGAAATTGCAGGATATAAACCTTTGAATGGAAAAGAATATTGATTTAACTCTATTACCATATTATATTTATATTCATTTTATATTACTCCATTTTAATGTATAGCACTCAATATTCTAAAACCCTCTTCCACACCCTGGACAAATATAAGTGGCCCATTTCCTTGCAAGCACTTCATCAACCCATTTGTCATTCACTTTCTTTCTCCAGTTATCTGGTATACTTCTTGTTTTTAGCCACTCCTGTATGGCTGCAATTCTATGGCCTGAACCTGTGAGCTCCCAGCTGGAATGAACCTCACTACTCCATCCCCTGACAATGGGCAGCTTAGAAAGTTTATCTAATTCACTTGGCCCTTGCAGGTGAGTTTCTTGTTCCATAATTTGCATGCACTTCTCATGAAACCACATCCCACATAGCATGCAAAACCTCTGTCTGCCTTTACTTGGATTATATATGGTTTCACAAGTACATGTGAAATTTATATCCTTCATTTTACATGATAATAAGCACCCAGCTAAGAGATTAGGTAACATAACTGTACCTCCAGCAGGCCTTGTTTTGCATCTAATTTCAAGCGCCAAAACAACTGGTCACATGGAACTCGGGGATGATAAGGATTGGAATCATCTAGATGGTTTACAATGTGTAGTCCTGTTTGCATTATTTTACTCAAGCCACTCCAAACACTCAAAAGATCAGTACTGACCCACAACTGATGCACTATCTATGATGTCTTCATGGTCAGAAACTACCAGCTCAGTGCTTTCCATGTTGTGAACTATGTCATAGCTGGGGGGAAAAGGTAAACAACATAATGTTGCATACCATGGATAGAACTGACTATTTTTCCTGCAGAATGCCAGGTTTGGAGAGGTGCTCTTTGGAGTAGAACCAGGTGACCCTAAACCAAACCCTTCCATTCTTGCTTTTTCTCATATCCTTCACAATTGCATTCCAGCAAGTGTTGGGATTGTCATCTTCATCCATGCCTGATTCCCATGGTAGTACCACAATGCTAGGTAATGCTTGTCTCAAATGTTCAAAATCAATAAAACATTAGACATACTGAGATCCTGGAAAGACTGTAATCATTTTTCCATATCTGCATGCCTTAATTCCATGGCTTCTCAGCAGTTGGTACTTGTTATACTTTACTCTGACAGGCACCCATGGCTTTTTCTGTCCAACTTTTCTCTTTCTTGATTGCTGAGGCTGCTTTTTTTGTCTTGTTGTTGTTGCCATGGCAAAAGTCAAGTTTAAAACTATTTGCTTGTATTTATTCACTTATATAAACAAGCAATAAATTATCTTGCACTTAAGTACATTGTTCTGGAGATTATATGAGGTTGCCTGGTTGCTGGTCAACAGTATGACCATAGCTCTGTTTCTACCATTTTCTGTGCTATTCTGCATCTATTTCCTTCTCATTGTCCCACCCAGCTTCCAGCTTCCAAACTAACCCACACCATCTTGCTTCCTTCTGTTCAAACTTCACCAGCACCCCATGCTGTCCCTTGATTTCCTTTTCTCCTCTCCCCCTCTCCTTTGCCTTTACCATTTCCCCTGCCTTCTTTCACTCAGTGTCAATCACTAAATCACACACAAGTTCCTAAATGATAAAATTAATGCCAGAATGATGTATACAGGTACAACTACTTACTGTGCTATTATTGAATATATATCATTCTTTCTTGCTCATAATGGTGGTGAGCACCATAGCACTGACTTTCTCTTACAATCTTATATCATGACTTGAGATCCTGAATTTCCCTGACAATGTTCTTCCTCATCTGGTACTTGGATTTGTAGATAGAATTATCAGATGAATTAAGTGATTGTTTTATTGGGGGTCCATGCTCAATGGTGTTCATGAAAAGTTGATACTAGGTGATGACATTGGTTGAGCTAGGTGATGGTAATCATGGAGGATCTGTACCAGGTAAAGGAAAGATGTTTGTGTAGACCTGTGAGATGTGACATTATAATTTCAGGATAGGCCCAAAGTTCTCTAGAATAATGTGAAGTAAAATGAGAGCATACCACTCACTTTTCTGGACACTTCTCTGGATCCAGAAATGCTGCAGAAGCTTGGTTGTTGTCTTCAGCCCAAAATCAAGCATGTTGTCATGCAGCAGACCATATGGCACCTACCACATAGGCATGGCAGTTACACTCAATGCAGTAACCTGGTATGTTCACTTAACTCAGGCATGTAGCTAGCAGGATGAAAAATTTCTGTATACATGTTGTTATTACTATTTACTATTTACATAATGATAAGAAGTGCTGTTGCCCACTGTGCCAATGTAGACCTGATTTTCCCCTGGGAGTCACACTTCAGGCCCTCCTCTTCCTTGGCCTTGCATCTGGTTCAAATTATATTGCTATTCAATACAGGAGCAAATGATTCACTCACCTGTACCTTCCTCTGAGTCATCCTCATCCTGGCTCCTCATCCTTCTCACCTTCTTTTCACTCCTCACCTTCTTTTCACTCCTCACCTTCTCTTCACCTTTCTCCTCAAGCTCAAGCCAGGTGGCCATGGTGACACAGTTATCAAAAGATGGAGGCTGCAACCCATCCAAAGCACAGGTGTCCCCTTTTGTTACTCCATTTTCTGTATCATGTGAGGGTATTGTAGCCCCAGACCTGGGCTTGATGACCAGTGCTCCACCTTCCCAATCATAGCTGCTTGTTTTTATGCTGCCTTTCCTCTGCCAGCTGGGAGTATTCTGCCTGTGAAAGAGAGTATCATACAGTGTACAAGCCACTGCATCAGGGGTACAGTCTTCCAAGAAAGGGTTCAGAGTTTCTTTGTTGTCCTCCATGGAGGATGACAGGGCCATGGCAACTTGCCAGAGGAGCACCTCAAAAACATCTACATCTGTAGATGTTGATTCCTGGGTCACAACCCAGAATGCCCTGAGCCAGGATATTATTAACCTGGAGTGTTTTCTTGCATCAATGAGCAAGATTCTCTCTCTTTTCCCAATTGGATCCACCTGGTCATAGGAACCAGGATGCAGGACAATTGAGAGCTCCAGGATTATGCAGAAGAGAACCAAACCTATGAGGTCATGCTGCTCCATGACATCTGGCACATGTGCCTTGTCTGCATCTGCATGTAATGAGACTCCAAATTAATATTCAAGGCCTGAAAACTCACCATGGTCATCTTGGTTCTCTACCAAGACTTGGTGGTAATAGACCACCATTCGATGGAACAGCTTCCAGCTGCCCCTGCTGTCATTGTTGGTAAGCAGCTTGGAGCCCACAAATGTCTGAAGGATTCCTATGCAGGTTTCCTTCAGGGTCCTTGTGCAATAGAAGTGGCCTCCAAAGCATATGCTGTGTTCAAGTGTGACCACAGCATGTGGTGTATGGGGCCTCATGTAACTGGGACAAGATGAGAATGGAATTGGGAACAAAGAGCATTACTTACAGTCTGTCCCCAGGACCCAACATCACAGCATGCACCTCCCACAGGTCCAAGTTGGCATCCTGTGGGTCAAACTGTGCATATATGTTCTGGTTTGCAAAGGCAAGCCCCCCCTGTTTCTCCCTGGCAGTGACCCACCATTTTTTCCCTGTCTGGACATCTACATATGTTCCAAGGCCATTGCTATCAATGTGCCAGCTGCTTATGGCACCAGCAGTGGCTGCCAGGCCCCATCTTATGTCATTGATGGGTTTTTCAGAGTCCCTTTTGCAATAGGGCCTCTGCATGGTATGTACCCATGCCACTGTGTCACTTGACAGCTGCAAGTCAGGTTCCTTGCAGCCACTTGGATTGGGGAATTCCAATCCATTGAGGATCCTACCTTGAGGATGGTTGGCATGAAATAACATGCTCCTCAAGGTGCCTGTCTTAACCCTGCAGGCCAGTCCATCCTCATCAGGCTCAATGGACAGATCTGAATCCACTCAGTGCATGGCCATGATTGCTGGTGGAGGTCATCTTACCTTGAACTGTTTTTGGAGCATCCCAGCTCCCTAGCCTCTCCAAGCCTCTCCTGTCAAAGGCCATCTTGCTGTGCCTCATTCCCTTGACCACAATATTTTTGTCAATCAAGAGAGCCTGAATCTCTTGATCTGACTTGGCTTCAAACTCTGACACTGTCAGAGTGACAAAGCCAGACTGCTCAGACTCCTTTGGGACAGCAGCATTTGCCAATCTCTTCAAGAACTTCCCATCTGCAAGTGACTGTATAATTTTAGCCTTTTCTTAATATTTGAAGATAAAAAATAACCCACGCCAAGTGAGGGCTTATAGAAGTGAAAAGTGTCTATATCACCCTCATATAGACACACCTCTGGGAAGTTGACCCTCTCAATTGGTGTTTCTGGGATTGAGGGCTGCTCAGGCTCATCCTGAAATTTGCAAGTGTGTCAGTATTTTAAGATGTATGAAAATATGTATATTGTCTCACCCATTCTTTTGTGAGATCAATGATCTCTTGTATCTGAGCAGGGAAAATTCCATTTCCCTTCTTTGTTCTAGGCCTCCCTGCAGGCCTGTTGTCAACTGGCTTTTGGGCCAACACTTTCCCCTCATCTCTTGATGAAAAAAAGGAAGTGCTGGCCCTCCCTGGGATAGCAAAGGTTTGTGCATTGGGTTTCTCCCCCCCACTTCCACCCCACTCACTTTCCTCCTCACTTTCCTCCTCTTCTGATAAATCAGAAACAGACAACACTGAAGATGGTATCCTGAAAGCAGGGATTGGTGGATGTGGGGCTTTGGAAGTAGAGGAAGTGGCCCTCTGTTTTTGTCCACAGGTGAGAGGTCTAGTGTCATCACTGAGACTCCCAGTTGAGGCATCCTCATAGTCCTGAATCTCAGTTAATGATCAGGCCTTTGCAATTGTAGGCATTACCACTCACCATGGCTTGCTGTCCAAGTGAAAATCCACCTGCAACCACCTCACTGAGAACATTCATGTCCACATCTTCTTGTGCCATTGTTCCAGTCTCCTCCTCTTGTCCCTCTTGTCCCTCTCCCTCTCCCTCATCTCCATCCATGACCATATCTTTCTGTGTCTTTGCTCCATTCTCATCCTCAGCTCCCACTTCTCTCTCCCTCTCCCCCTCCAATTCATCTTCCCCTTCATTCTCTTCATCCTCCTGCTCAGCTCCCATTTCCTCAACCACTCCTTCCTCAGCTTCCCCTTCCTGAGCACCTTGTCCCTCATCAACATCCATCATCACATCCCCACCTTCCACATGAGGGAGAAGTAGACCCATCAACTGTTTCTCAGGTGATTTTGGTTCCAGGGTAATGGAATCCAAAATTTTTGGCCAGCCAGAAGGGCACTTTTCAAGCAGAAGTAATGTTTCTTGAACAGAACTTTGCACCATCATTTTATCATCTTGTTAAGATAACAGTTAGCATGCATTTTCATGAAAAGAAACAACTTACCCTCCTTGAACCATGCATCATCAAACTCTGACAAATTCTCCAGCTCTTCCCTTGCAAAATTCAGGAAATTCAACAGTAATTGTTCCTCCTCTTCCTCCTCACCCCTTGCAAGTGAAAAAATGGCCTTCCACAAGGCCTGTTCAAGCCTTGCTACAGATTGAGGCCTTTGATTTCCCAGACATTGCCAAATCTATGTTAACAAGTGTTTAATGGTTCTATATAATTGAGATCCTGCAACCTACTCCAATCAGAGAAGCCCTGTGGAAGTCCTTTGTGTGCCATTGTACACCACAAAGGAGGGCAAGAGGAGACAGAGACAATGAAACAAAGAGAGGGACACGCAGCCTTGACTCATCTTTCTTGTACACCCCTTCAGGCACAAGTACATCACCATGCCCCTACACAGCCATAAGTACAAAGCTTCATGAGAGATGAAGATTGAACCCACATCAAGGAAGCATCTGATGTGATATGCTGCCAGGAGCAAATTTTGACATATGCTTATGCTTGCAGTTCTGTCAGACAAGGCATTGAACTTGCCCCACAGTTGTCTCAGGTGTTCAGAAAGATTGCCAACCACTTTCCCATCTGCATCCACATGAGCAATAGCCCTAACAGGCTCTTTGCCCTTCCTTGATGTCAACAGTTTGTCTGCCCTCATAACCAGTTTTTTGATACTATCCATCAAGTGGAATGACTTGAAAACATTAGTATAAGGTGTTGGAAAAGGGTAGACCTAAATACAGTCTTGTCTGGGGCCCTGAATGCTTTTTTCCCATGCTTTGGCACTGGCCCAAGTGAATTAGGGCAGTAAAGCCAAGCTATGACATCACAGAGTCGATATTGCATGAGCATATTGACACTTTGATTGAAGTTTGGCCTTGTCCTGTCCTGCTCATACATCACCCTGGTAACTTGATAACCAATGAGTGCACAAAAGTAGTGGCCAAAAGGTCTCAGTCCCTTTTCATCTTTTTTTTTGTGAGCCAAACCAAACAATTTCTTTTCCCTCCCAAGTAGTTCTTGAATAAAGGTCTAGGTTTGGTTAGGACCTGCTCAAAGGCAAAAACAATGACACTGACATGAAATTCTTGCTGCAATTCACTTGGAATGAGGGAAGCATTACTGATGATGGCATCTGTCAACCAAGGAAGAGATGCAAGGAAAGGAGCATTTGATCGAGCAACAGCCATTGATGAGGACATAGTACTGTGAATAAGTTAAGCATAGTGCTTTTCATCCAACTGTCAAAGGAAGTCTGGCCCACAGTCTGACTGAGATGTATGAAGATGTGGACTGTGAGAGCTGTTGAATCAATTGGATCAGCTACAGACAGGGAGACTAGACTTACAGTGCAGTTGGATGCAAGCTGATGGTAGCAAGATAAGGGGCAAAAAGCTGTTCTCTCATGTGTCAGCAATTCCCACAATTGTGACTGTGTCCATGCACTTCCTTTAATGGTCAAATGTCTATGAGCCTGTGTGGAATTGCTCCTGCTAGGAGCAAAATGGCTGATGGGTCTTTAAAACATGTTCCCCAGGACTGAAGAGACACAAAGACATTTATGATCTCACAGCACCATCTCTCTTTTGTCTTGGAGAGGTCTATTCTGGGAACTTTAGATGCTCTCTGATGCTCAGTCTGTTTCTTTTAATAAAATACTTCTCAACTAAGGAATACTTGAATGACACAAAGCAAACACATAAGCAAGAGAACAGCATGGAGAGGGGAGAAGAACACAATAAGTAGATGGCTGTGAGAGTGTGGCAAGGGAAGGAAGTGCAGTGAGGTGGATGGTGGCAAGAGGAAGGAAGAGGTGACAAGAGGGCAGCCAGAAGGGTGAAGGGAGGGTTTTAGGGATGTGGCATAGCAAGAGCCTCCCGCTAGCAGGAAACTTCTGTGGCTGTGTCAAAGATGGCTGTGTCACTGTGGGAAAGACCATGCAAGAGCTTCTTGCAAGTGGGAAACTTCTGTGGCTGTGACCACCAGTGGGAGGGGGCTGTGTGAACTGTGGGGGGTGTCAGCAAAATGGAAATATGGACTTGGAGGGCATACAGAAGAGATGAGGCATGTGCAAGTGAGTGTCGCTGATGTGTTGTGTGCAGTCACAGTCACACAGCCTCGTGGACACAGCCACAGAAGTTTCCTGCTAGCGGGAAACTCTTGCAGTCTTTCCAGTGACACAGCCACAAGTATATGCAGCATGTCTCCCCACAAGATAAGAAACAGTAAATGACATGACTCATTGACACATCAACATATATACATTTGCCAGCAATCCACTACCACTGCTCCTCAACTTAGCACAACAAATAAGAAATAAAAAATGCACTGGGGGTTGGGCTTGAGCTGCAAGTGGGGCAGCAACCGACACCTCCCCACATTGTCAAGATCACTTACCCATCTCTGATTGACAATGAGCCATCTCTACCTGCATGAACAATAAGACAGGAGTGCAAACGCTGACTTTGACGATTCCCTTCCCTCAAAGTTTGCATTCTTGCTCGTTGTCGGCCAGTTCCGCCTATGGTAATGATCTGATTAGGATATCAGCCAGCCCGGAAACATTGTTACAACCGTCCATGATGTCCAGGAAGCGCCACCCTGACAGCCATGAGTGGTGGTGGGTGGCAGGCAGCGACCAGATGGTGGGGCAGTGGGCGGCGAGCAGTTGGCAGTGGGTGGGTGGTGAGACCAGTCTGGGGCAAGGCCAAGGCCAAGGCCGTCCCAGGGCAACAGGGACGAGATTGTTACAGCTTCTTTCTCTTTCGCTTACCTGTTACAATAGCTTTTCTTCACTTCGTCGCTACGTACTGATACTTGTTTCATCCGCCTGGACCGTCCCTCGTTTCACTTCCTTTTATACTTCTTCATTGTTCTCTAGGCAGTATATAAACCCCCACATGTACCGTAGTACCTCAGTTCCAACTTAATCGAGTATTGTCCTTTACTGAACAACCCTCTCGCTCTCGTCCTCTCTATTACTCGAGCTACCTTCGTCGCTGCCTAGCACGACGTCGAACAGCATTCTTGTCCAGTGACTGGGATTAGACCAAGACTCTAGTCGTCACTGTTGACTCGATAACGAACCAAGGGCATCGATCCTAACACAAGTTGGAACTCACTGAACCGCTTAGTGCATCGCCACTAGCTAGACAACATAGATCCGAAACGACCCGAAACCAGACTCTCTAACCAGAGACCACCGAACGATTCCTTTTTCTTTAAAGGAACATACTATCTAGAAAGACAGGAGCTCTTTTTCTCGACACTAAATAAACGTTGGGAATTTCGAGGAGTAGGAAAGAACAAGAACACCCCAGTATCTGACGAATACTTTGAAGGGGATTACATCGAAGGAGACGAACACTCATTACCTGGAAAGCTTTGGGTTGAGTGGAGAAACGAACAAAAAGAACCAGAAGAAGAACCAGAATTATATTTCGAAAGACCCAAAGAAACCCTTTGGTGGGAAGAGTACTGCGACGCAGAATTCGAGTTCGACGGCACTGATCCATACTACTCTCTTTCCGAAACATCCATAGTAGGGTGGAACACCTTTTTGGAACAAAAACAAATCGAATACGAACTAGAAAACCCGAGACCTGAAACAGACGCCGAAACCGACACAAAACAAATGGCAACTAACACTGAAACCACCGATGCCCCTAGAGGAGACATCAAACCAGTCTCAGCATGAATTTTTACAGGAGATCGGACCGAAGCTAAATCATTCATCAACTGGTTTAGCGATTTCTTTGCAATAAACGCCCACAACTATGAAGGGAAACATGAAAAGAAAATCAGATACGTCCTCCAATGCCTAGGAAAGGAACTAGACGACTGGAAAGAAATAATCCGCGACCAACTAGATGAAAAAGACGGACTTACTTGGGAAAACTATGACACCTTCGTCAAACGATTCCTTGACAACTGGGGAGAAGTCAACACTGCAGTTAGGGCACTAAATGAGCTCACTAAATTACGAGTCGGAGGAGAGATCACTGTCCCGATCTACGTCCGAAAATTTAGAATGCTCATAGGATCCTCCGGACTAACCGGAATTACCGCCCAACTCCAGGCATTCGTCCAAGGCCTACCAACCACCATTGCTGCTAAGATCCTTGAAGGACAAGGCGACTTTAAGACCATCACAGACGCCTACAGAAAAGCGGAACAACTCAATGCAGCATGGGAAACGATGAAAGCATTAGGAAAAACTGATACAGGGCGTCGATTCAATAAAACAGGGGGACCTAAAACGATCCATGCCATACAAACCGGACGCCTTACTGACGGGCAACGAGAAGAATATATGCGTTCTGGGAAATGTTTCAGATGCGGAACCATCGGTCATTTATCCCGAAACTGCCCAAAGAAAGATACTACCAGGAACCCGCCCCCTTCAGGACGATTCACCAGAACAATCACTGAAGATAGCAACGCTAAGAAAATTCGCACTATGATTGCGGCTCTCAGCACAGAGGAAAGAGAAACCCTCCTCACCGACCTGGAAACCGAGGGTTTTTAAAGCGGAGGAACCAGAAAGCGGTTGGAACCTCCAAGAACGATTATGGACAGTTAGCACTCAACTCTGTAATAGTAAGATCGAATAATAATCAACGACTCTCAATAACTGTCCAATCACCCGAATTACCCGCTGAGATATCTGCCCTCGTTGACTGCGGAGCAGAAGGAAACTTCATTGACAAAACTATAACAAGAAACATGAACAAAAAACCACTAATTCAACCAATACGAGTTAAGAACGCCGACGGAACAGTAAACTTAAATGGGATGATCACACATAAAGTCAAAATTCCCTACCACATCGGAAATCTACAAATCGAAACAAGCTTCCTAATCACTAAACTGGGAGATCAAAAACTTATACTCGGACTCCCCTGGTTAGAAAAACACAACCCGACGATAAACTGGAAGGAACGGACCCTTGAACTCAATCAACACAAACCGACAAAGCAGATAGAAAGAAACCTGGATCAGGAAATCAACGAATACTGGATCAGGGTTAAAACTTCGGCATCACAAGCGCTAGAACATACACTACGCAAAGAGACCATAACGACGCTACCAGACGAGTACCAAGAATGGAAATCTACCTTCGAAAAGGCGCCTTCAGAACGATTCCCAGTCAGACGCACATGGGATCATGCAATCGATCTCAAAACCGGATTTACCCCGAAAGTCAGCAAAATCTACCCACTATCAATAAAAGAACAATCATCCCTCGATGAATGGATCACAGAACAGCTAGCTAAAGGATACATTAGACCATCCAAATCCCCACAAGCCTCGCCATTCTTCTTCGTCGCAAAAAAGGAAAGCGGAGCGCTCCGGCCATGTCAAGACTACCGATACCTGAACGAATGGACAATAAAGAATGCATACCCACTACCATTGATCTCTGATCTAATGACCAAACTATCCGGCGCTCAATATTTCACAAAACTAGACCTCCGATGGGGATACAACAACGTTCGAATAAAAGAAGGAGATGAATGGAAAGCAGCCTTCATAACGAACAAAGGACTATACGAACCAACCGTCATGTTCTTTGGCCTATGCAATTCCCCATCTACGTTCCAGACAATGATGAACGAATACTTCCAAGACATGATCAACGAAGGATGGTTAATCATTTACATGGACGACATTCTTATATGTGGAACAACACCCAAAGACTTAGAAACCCGGACAAAACGCGTCCTAGAACGACTAAAAGAGAACGACTTATTCCTCAAACTCGAAAAATGCAAGTTCTGCACGCAGGAAATTGAATTCCTCGGAATGATCATTAGACCTGGGGAGATAACAATGGACCCGATCAAACTGGCAGGAATAGCAGATTGGCCGACACCAGCAACAGTCAAACAAGTACGATCCTTCCTAGGATTTGGAAATTTCTACCGACGATTCATTGGGAACTTCGCAACCCTCGCTCGACCACTTATTGATCTCACAAGAAAAGATGAAGCGTTCCTCTGGACACCAGAACGACAGGTGGTGTTTAACAACCTAAAAAAACGCTTTACAACAGCCCCTGTACTCCGAATGCCAGATGTCACCCGACCATTCATCCTACAAACCGATGCCTCAAATAAAGCAACAGGAGCGGTACTGAAACAAGCTGATGAAGCAGGACTCCTGCACCCTTGCGGCTTCATCTCACACGCCCTAACCACGACAGAGCAAAACTATCAGATTTACGACAGGGAACTACTGGCAATCATCAAAGGACTTGCAGCATGGCGACACCTTCTTCACGGATCACCTCATACCACCATCGTTCATTGTGATCACAAGAATCTATCCTTTTATCGAACCCCACAACGCCTTACCCCCAGACAAGCCAGATGGTCCTCCTTCTTAAGCGAATTCGATCTCCGAATAGAGCACGTCCCTGGAACTAAGATGTTTGAAGCAGATGCCCTATCTCGACGACCAGACCACATTGGAACGGACGACATCCCAGAAGAAACTACGGTGTTACCACCTGAACGATTCATCAGGCTTATAGCAGACGACCTAGCAGAGAAGTTGCGCAAAGGCATGATCAAAGACGACTTTGGACAAATATTAGTCGAAGTAATCCAAAATCATCGAGCACCACCAATAAAATCGAAGCTGCAAGACTGGACATATGTCGACCACATCGTACATTACCAAGGAAAAACCTATGTGCCCGATCAAGATGGATTGCGCACTCAACTCATTAAACTAACGCATGAATCACCTACATCTGGGCACCCCGGACAATTTAAAACTCTAGAATTACTCAAACGAAACTACTGGTGGCCCGGAATGAACAAGCATACCAGAGAATGGATCGAAGGATGTGCGCTCTGCCAGCAAATGAAAGTAAACACTCACCCCAACACCCCTGCCCTACAACCGATCAAATCTAATGCCACCCGACCCTTCCAACAAGTCACAATTGACTTCATCACAGACTTACCAATCGCCGACGGCTTCGACTCGATCATGGTCACGGTGGACCATGGACTTACAAAGGGGGTAACCTTTTCCCCTTGTCACAAAACGATCGATGCACTAGGAACCGCAGACCTATACATAAACGAAAACTTCAAACGATTCGGTCTACCGGATATCCTCATATCTGACAGAGGACCGCAGTTCGCATCTAAAGTATTCCGAGAAATAGGAAAAGCGCTGGGAATAAACCATAGAATGAGCACAGCCTACCACCCCCAGACAGATGGCGAGACAGAACGAGTCAATCAAGAACTAGAAGTCTACCTCCGAATGTTCTGCACAAACGAACCGCACAGATGGAAATCGCTACTGCCAATTGCGGAATTCGCTCACAATAACCGACACCATGATACCATCAAAGCATCACCGTTTCAGCTAATGTACGGAATAGACCCCATCGCTATTCCCACAGCTGCACCCCCCATGACGACCCCAGCAGCTGAGAACCGACTACGAATGTTACAAAAGGCTAGAGAAGAAGCACTCGC
This sequence comes from Amanita molliuscula, assembly GCA_023014405.1. NCBI lineage: Eukaryota > Fungi > Basidiomycota > Agaricomycetes > Agaricales > Amanitaceae > Amanita > Amanita molliuscula. Next base: position 88,419 of record JAEBUP010000088.1, on the reverse strand, counting down.
TGCACACGAACTCGCTAGACAAATAGTAGCGCTCAGAACAAAAGACAAAAGTATCAGATTCGAGAAAGGAGACAAAGTCTGGCTCGAAAATCGAAACCTCCGAATACCCTATGAGTCAAGGAAGCTAGCGCCCAAAAGAGAAGGACCCTTCACGATTGAACAAGTGCTAGGACCTGTCACCTACAAACTGAAACTCCCCAAACAATGGCGCATCCACCCCGTGTTTCATACTACATTGTTAACTCCATATAAAGAAACAATGGCGCATGGACCAAACTTCATGAAACCACCCCCTGATCTCATCAACGGACAAGAAGAGTTTGAAATAGAAGCAATCATCACACACAGAAAACGAGGAACCGGCTACCAATATCTAGTCAAATGGAAAGGGTATGGACCGAACGAAAACTCATGGGAACCTGAAACAAATCTAAAAAACGCTGCGGACATCCTTAGAGTGTATAAGAACCGCCGAAACCTGCTATGAAAACCATGGTCCAATATCGCAACAAACAGATCCTCAGACAGAATACTAGACATACCAAAAACATCGCTTCCCCCTACTCCCGATTCTCTCCCAGACAATCTATCCCGAAACTTAGACACCTAATCATCCAACTCCCTAATCGAACCCATCCTCACCAAGGACGACGCGCAATAGGAACAGCCTTCATTGAAATACGCAAAATCCTGCTCTACCGAACAAAAATACCGTCACTATACCCAGTATATAAAACACAGATCAGCCCTGACTCCCAGACGCCAACCAACGTCCTCCGCAGAGATCACCACGTCAGACAAGCACGAAGAGCACTGGCCTCATGGATCATTGATCGAACAAGAGACCTGGAAGCGGCGGGAGTGACCTGCCTACGCCGAACAGAGGCACTATTCCCAGACAAAATCAATTTCCCATCCAGTGGACTGCTGAACTTTAATTTACCCCCGCATTACCTATACATCCCACACGGAGGGATACCACCTCCATATCCGAATCCACCGCCACCACCCCACTACCGCAACTTTGAATGGGAACCTGGATACCCAATGATCACGGGCATCATTCATCATACAGATCACGGAACGATTACACATCGAATTCCACCTAGACCACTACACGAACCATATTTAGCTGAAAGACCTCCCACGCGACCTAATACTCCCAGACCAGAAGCATTGGCCGATCAACTCTTACGGAACATCCTCTCTATTGACGCAGACGATTCATTCTGGGACGTGGAATATTTCGATGAAGTCAACCTATAAAAGAACGAGACTCCCACTTCCTAGCCTTCCAACCAACATCGCAAATACAAAAATGTTCTCGCTCATCGCCATCCTCATCGCCCTCGTCTCTACTCTCTTCCCCTCAATCCTCATTGGAGGACTAGTCCTCGCCACCCTCCTCGCTACCCTCGCCCTCGCCTATTCCCTTCCCGAAAAACTCCCAGCATTCGAAGTTTTCACACCGCCCCTCGAAATCTTCGTCGAAACCGAAACGATAACCTACAATGACGATGACCTACACATTCACCCACCTGAACTCGTCGAGGAACCACCTATCGAAGAAGAAATTATCCCCGCACCTATCCCTAGATCAAACCCCCTCGTCGCCGCTGCCTCCCTCGAAGCCTCGTACATTACGGCCAATCTCCGAGACCTCTCCGCCCCGCTTGGAGCCCTCGTAGGACTCACCCTCACCACCGACCCCAACGCCATGACTTACGCCGAGCGAGATCTCGCGCTTTGTGAACTTCGTCAATTGAAAGTCACCCTCGACTCCGTACGATGGCATGTAGATATGGCACAAAAGGACGTCGAAAACATCGTCCACTGGTACGAGTCTAGAGCAGACCATGCCTGGACAACTCAAGGCTGGCCTTAAGAAGTCGGTGACTTCTCGCATAGGGAGGGGGTAATGTTACAGCTTCTTTCTCTTTCGCTTACCTGTTACAATAGCTTTTCTTCACTTCGTCGCTACGTACTGATACTTGTTTCATCCGCCTGGACCGTCCCTCGTTTCACTTCCTTTTATACTTCTTCATTGTTCTCTAGGCAGTATATAAACCCCCACATGTACCGTAGTACCTCAGTTCCAACTTAATCGAGTATTGTCCTTTACTGAACAACCCTCTCGCTCTCGTCCTCTCTATTACTCGAGCTACCTTCGTCGCTGCCTAGCACGACGTCGAACAGCATTCTTGTCCAGTGACTGGGATTAGACCAAGACTCTAGTCGTCACTGTTGACTCGATAACGAACCAAGGGCATCAATCCTAACAGAGATGAGGTGAGGGTGGGGGTGAAGGCCGGTGGTGGCAAAAGCAAGGACAAAGGCTGGCGAGGGTGAAGGCAAGGTCGAGGGCGAGGGCGAGGGCGAGAGCGCGAGTGTATGTGGTGACTCGGAGGTGGGAGCAAAGGTATGGTGCATCACCATTGGTATTTGGGGAGCAGGCCAGGCCAGGGCAGGCGAAGGCAGGCGAGTGCGTGGTGAAGTGAGAACAATGATATAGTGCGCATATAGTCACTACTCACCGTCATGGTCTCGCGAGGCGAGGGCGGCTGTGGATGGCGTAGCGCGGGCGGCAGGAGAGGGCCCTGGCGGAGAGTGGGCAGCAGAGAGTGGTGCAACGAACAGGAGTAGACATGTGGCATAGCAAGAGTTTCCCGCTAGCGGGAAACTTCTGTGGCTGTGTCCAGGATGGCTGTGTCACTGCGGGAAAGATTGCGCAAGAGTTTCCTGCTAGTGGGAAACTTCTGTGGCTGTGACCACCAGTGGGAGGGGCTGTGTGAACTGTGGGGGATGTCAGCAAAATGGAAATATGGACTTGGAGGGCATACAGAAGAGACGAGGCATATGCGAGTGAGTGTCGCTAACGTGTCGCGGTCACAGTCACACAGCCTCTTCTTGGTGGACACAGCCACAGAAGTTTCCCGCTAGCGGGAAACTCTTTTTTATTTTTATTTTTGAATAGACATATGATTGTAATGATGTAAGTGTACAGGCTCAGTAATCTAAGACCAGAAAGAAACGACAGTGCTATACAGCCCGTATGTATACGGTCCCGAGTGGACCTTTAGGCAGAAGGGAATAACGAAAAAGGACACGGTACCCTAGTCATCGAAGAGGCGGTGAAATGCGGCTTGCTGCAGTAGTGTGACAGATGGCGGGACCCGAGGGTCGATGTCGCTAAAAGCCGCGGCGGAGGGGTTGGCCTTAAGGAAGGCCACAAGCCCTATATAATATTTCGATGACGCGAAAAAGAAAGAAAGGAAGGAAAAAGTTTCGCATACCTAATGCACTTACACATGATATGCTCGCACGTCAGAGAGGGACCAAGGGTACACACCAGGCAAGCCGTGGGTGAGTCCGGGAAGAAACGTTGACGAAAGTTGGCGGAGGGCAGGTGGCCTGTGGTGATACGGACGAAACGGGAGAAGAGGCCGGGAGTGTTACTACAGGCAGTGATGAACTTTTTGCGTCCTGCGCCAAGGCAAGGGGCGGCGGCGCGTCGAGAGGTGTGGAAGGGGAGGAGGCTGTGGCCGCAATACTTGTGAGAAAGCCAAGCGACGCGCCAGTGAGACGTGGCAGTGCGTCGAAAGTCAGAACCGCTTTCAGGCGAGTTTTGAAGGGGCGGATATCCGGGCCGTCGTAATGTGAAACTAGCGAGTCGGCGGCCTCATTTTCTGGAACATCCATATGGCTGGGACACCATGAGATGGTAAGATTGCGAGTATCATGTCCCTCCAGCTGCGTGAATAACAAGACAGGAGTGCAAACGCTGACTGACGATATTCCCTTCCCTCAAAGTTTGCACTCTCGCTCGTTGTCAGCCAGTTCCGCCTATGGTAATGATCTGATTAAGATATCAGCCAGCCCGGAAACATCGTTACGACTGCCCATGATGTCCAGGAAGTACCACCCTGACAGGCATGAGTGGTGGTGGGTGGCAGGCAGCGGCCAGATGGTGGGGCAGTGGGCGGCGAGCAGTTGGCAGTGGGTAGGTGGTGAGACCAGTCTGGGGCAAGGCCGAGGCCGAGGCTGTCCCAGGGCAACAAGGGCAAGATGAGGTGAGGGTGGGGTTGAAGGCCGGTGGTGGCAAAAGCAAGGACAAAGACCGGCGAGGGTGAAGGCAAGGTCAAGGGCGAGGGCGAGGGCGAGAGCGAGAGCGCGAGTGTATGTGGTGACTCAGAGGTGGGAGCAAAGGTATGGTGCATCACCATTGGTAATTTGGGGAGTGGGCCAGGCCAGGGCGGGCGAAGGCGGGCGAGTGCGTGGTGAAGTGAGAACAATGATATAGCATGCATATAGTCACTACTCACCATCATGGTCTCGTGAGGCGAGGGCAGCTGTGGATGGCGTAGCACGGGCGGCAGGAGAGGACCCTGGCAGAGAGTGGGCAGCAGAGAGTGGTGCAGCGAGCAGGAGTAGACAAGCGGCATAGCAAGAGTTTCCCGCTAGTGGGAAACTTCTGTGGCTGTGTCAAAGATGGCTGTGTCACTGTGGGAAAGACCGTGCAAGAGCTTCCTGCAAGTGGGAAACTTCTGCGGCTGTGACCACCAGTGGGAGGGGGCTGTGTGAACTGTGGGGGGGTGTCAGCAAAATGGAAATATGGACTTGGAGGGCATACAGAAGAGACGAGGCATATGCGAGTGAGTGTCGCTGACGTGTCGCGGTCACAATCACACAGCCTCGCCACGACACAGCCACAGAAGTTTCCCGCTAGCGGGAAACTCTTGCACGGGTCTTTCCGGTGACACAGCCACAAGTATATCCACGAGATAAGAAACAGTAACGTTCTGGGTTCTTGCTTGAATGGGATAAAATCCTATATCATTCGGTAGTTCCCGCGCCAACCTAGTTCTCGCAGTGGCGCCGTCGCAGCTACCATACGCAATAAACCCGCTTGACATTTACTCTGATTCTAGGTTGGGATTTCTGTTTGTTGTGCTTTCGGCATTAGCCTTTACAGATCTCATGATTCCGGTTGTTGGATATATACTAGGATACTTGGTTTCGGCAATATCATTTCTATTCATAAAAATCATAAAGATAAAAATTAGGTTGCATGGATACCAGGGTCCATCTAGATATGTACGTTATCCTCGCGTCATTTCACCGGGAGGGGGTTGCATAGCTAGGAATGAAGACGGGATACGGTGTGCCGTCGCAGGGAAGGAATGTGCGTATCACCCATGCACATCTCGCAATGTAGTTGAGCACCGTTTTAGCTCTGAGAATCCTTCGAGTATCAGATAGCCCGCTCCCAGCCAGCCCAGAGTTCAGATCGTCATTAGGCAAAGGCGGTCATCGAATCGAGGCAATGCGTAACCTGTGGGAGGGTAACGGGCTGAAAATTGAAAGTGCTGCCACTGGTATTGCATGGGGTCGTGGACGTGTGTCTTGTTTGATCTTACCTTATCTTTATTCTGCAACTGACAGACGTAGAGCGTTCAGCAACAAGATATTCACGAGCACCAGAAATGGCGAACTTATCATATGGGATATCAGCAGGGCGGGGTCTGCAAAGCTTGGTCTATCTTGTCTACTTTACGCACAGCAAAGGGCTCATGTCACATTGAGAACAGCGAATTAAAGACCACGCGCGATCGATAAATCAGTTGGCCATATCCCAGTTTGTGCACTATTACTTCTGTGCACCATTACTGTGCCACCGGTTCTGCTGACGGCGATATCAGAATATGGCTACAATTATGTTATGGTGTAACTCTGCACATTGAGACAAGAATTAGGACCTGCGAGACATGTCCAAATCCCTAATGCGCGTCCATCACCCCGCATCTGTCCGCAGCGTCGTCTTCTCTCAAACCCTACTGCAACCTCCTCAAGCCATTGTTGGTCTCGACAACGGTAGCACCTACAGGTACTGTCCCCTCCACTATCCTCCACCGCTCTCTGACCTTAAGGAAGGTGGGACCCCAAAACGGGCCAGCACGGACTACTGGACAGGCTTCTCGTGGCACATACAATGCCTGTCACATCTCTTCCGTGGCGCGAATCTCCCAGGACGAATAACTCTGAGACAGCTGACAATGGAATTGGCTGGTTTGCCAGTGGGGGGGTTGATCGGTGTGTCAAGGTGAACATGTCTTTTCTACTCTTTTGGGGTCATTTATTCATCCTACATAGGTATGGGATCTGACTGCCAGGCTCCAGTTCACATATACCGGCCAAACTACACGCTCCATCCACGCTATCCTGTTCGCCACAATTTATGGCGTCCGGGATACGACTGTGAGATTGCGATCATCTCTGACCCGAACTCGCGAATCCTGCCACTAAAACAGAAGTGTCAAAATCATCTACGACACCTTTTCTTTCACGCTCTACCAGTTCAAATGCTCTGGATCTTCTGAATTCAAGTGCAGAGCCTGAATCGCAGCAGGTACCTGGGTCTCCGATGGAGAACAAGACGTCAGGGTTCAGACCCGCAGACGATGCAATTGAGATTTGGGATGTCGGGAGAGGATGGATAGCCAAATGGTCGATCCGCGGATCCGGTGCCGAGGGCAGCTTGACAGGTACGTGCCAAACCCTGTCTCGAATTGCCCGGCCATGATAGGTTTTCTAAGACGTCGACTTTGCTGATTCCCATGCCATTTGGGTACTTCAATCTTCTGGCACCTTTTCTCAATTTGACCTTCGGGACGCTTCAAAGCCAAGTGCCAGCGTACCAAGAGTGGCGTTGACATGGGACGTGTCAGGGTCCTTCACGTTCGTCTCTGATCGTAAATACCGGCACGAAGTTCCATATGATGATGTATGTTATGACTTTGGCTTGCGCTGAGTTATATATATCTCACGAATTGATAGTCGCCCAGAAATTAAGCCTCTGGCAGAGAAGCTGAGAATGCATATGAAGACACTAGGCAATCCTCAGACACAACCACAAATGCAAAACATCGTAACTCAGGTTTTTCCGCATACGGCTGTAGACCTTGAGTCTTTCAAACAGCTTGCCAAGAAGTATATATTGATTGGTGAGAGTCGGAAGTCGATTTGCGTCCACAATGCGCAGGTGTATCCCATCAGTGCTTATTCGATGGTACTTTTCAGGAAGATGCACCATAGGTGGCTGCAGAAGCTGGTAAGTGAAAGACCGCCCAACCGTGGCTGCTTCTAGCTGCCTGTCTGGAGAATGTTGTTCCCCCATCACCTCCAATCGTGGCACAGGTCACAAGCAACGCACAAGAATTATTTACCCACCCATTAGCCACGCCCGCAAGTGCCAGGCATGCACAATCTTACTTTTCCCTCGCTGGCGGTAGACCACTCGAAGGCGGCCAGCCACAGAAAACGAGTCCTGGATATGGATCCGTCGGAAGCTCAGAAAACCCAAAATATGTTCTCAATCGCAATTCTTCCAGATCTACACCACGTCACCTAACGCCAGCTTCGTCCGCTTCTTTGTCCCCTCACCACGGACTCGTCAATCTGCCTTTTATCACCCCACACGGACCATCCTTCTTAGGACAATGGGCCACTGCTGATCATCCTTCTTCTGGAAGGCGTCCATCCACATATCGCCGACCGTCGATCGTGGCTTCGATACATCATGCTAGTCCGGCAGCAGCTGATAATGATGGCAAGACTTCATCCACTTCGAGCCTTCGGCACGTCGGAGAAGGAGCATTGGATGATTCTGATTCATCCTCAGGGAACGATAGCGACATTGGCAGTGCGGGTACAGCAGGGAACTGGAGCGATGACGAAGCTAACCTTCGTCCGCCTCTGACATCGCCGACACTGTTATCGCAGCAAAGGACGGCTGCTCCCAGTCCCCTATCTAGAGTGGTCGGAAGACACCGGTGGACAGATGAAGATGGAGACTTGAATGACGATGAAGTGACCTCTGCGTCGCCGCAATCCACGGATTCTGACGTGGATGATGGTCCTATTCCGTCGTTGAAAAGACAAAGTAGCACTGGGAGAAAAATGTCAGGGCAGTATAAATCCAGAAGTCGGAGCTCGACCATTGCGTCACTTGCTGCAGCGACGGCAGCGTCGATGCTCACCCGTCAGGACTCGGTCGGCAGCATTCGAACTGTCGTTGCAGGTGACCTTACGCATGGGGATGGGGATGGGTTATCGTTGAAGCCGGAAGAAACGATATGTGATTTGAACCCACGCGGACTTGAGCCAACTGGGGCAATCGCGATGGAGGGCATCCAACAACATTTCGTACCTAACCCTGAACATTTTACAGAGCGAAGGATCGAGTTGGTGCAAGCAGATGAGAGGCGTTTGAAAGATATAGGATGGAGAGCAATTCGTCAGGTGGTTGAGACTCTTGCTGAGCAAGTGCACATTGTGAATTGTCAGATCGAACCCAACCCAATTTGATTGTGTGTTGCAGGGAGATGTTCAGACATGTGCAATGTTGATCATTGTCGCCCGCTCTGAACTTCAGATTGGTGTGAGACGAAGCACTGCAATCGTCGACACCTATCTCGGTATATTTTCCACGTCTGTGATCTTCTTGTGATGAATGAGATTTGCAGATATGCTTGACCGGATTGCGGATGTTCACGTGTTCGGCCTATATACACAAGTACTGTCAGTTGAGCGAAATTCAAGATACCACCATGGTGAGACCCCAAAAGCTCGTGGTCGAGGGATTGTCTAATGCAATGCGTAAATGAAGACTCATACTATCATCCCCACATCTTGCATCAAGTGCTTCAGGCTGCTCTTGAAGTCAACCAGTCGGTCGCTGGATAGTGCAACTCTGAAGGCTTGCTATTCATGCTGCTCAAGTTGCAAAAACAATGTCTCATGTGCCATGTGGTGAGTTCGGGGTTGGATTCTATGGTGATTTTCATGTCATATGTATTGATCCAGCTGTCTACCTCTATGCACTCCTTTTTCAATGTCCCACATGCAAACATGGCGCACATGAAAAGTGTCATCAAAAGTTTTATTGCCTAGTCAAGTCAGATGGAGGCTATCCATGTCCAACTGGTTGTGGGCATATATGCTTCGCTGGCCGAAACGCCAAGGATGAGTGGCTAATATCCAAGTTATCTTGGACAACGAGTGATCTTCCGTTGTGTGATGGATAATGTGCTGCAATAGACCACATCCCAAGAGCCATAAATGGCTTTCCTGCTTAGCCGTTTTGCTTCCTTCGCCAGGGCGCGACAGCCGCGCTGAGGCACTACTTAGCCTCATCCATTCATCAACATTAGCCTGTGCCTATACTTCACCGTCGGCATACCCGCTGTCTCGTCCAATGCCAACAGTATTGCTTACTCTGTTCGAGGTTGCTAGATATTCATCTCGTGCTCCACTCTTACTGCCTCATGATACAATAATCATGTACTACCCAGTTATACGTAGCACTGACAGAATGCACTTCCACAGTCACAAACACATGAGTATATTGATTTCACAGTGCAAGATGATCAGGAAACAGAATGAACATCCGGAAGACAGTTAAACTCAGGCAATAGCGCAGTGCACTGGCTTCAGAATATTGTTCCACCATCACAAAACACACAAGTGATATTAACTTCATCGATGTGGGTTTTACATGTTATAATGACAAGAACGAAAAAAGCGAAGGCAGGCGAGTGATATAGCATGCATATAGTCACTACTCACCATCATGGTCTTGCGAGGCGAGGGCGGCTGTGGATGGCGTAGCACGGGCGGCAGGAGAGGGCCCTGGCAGAGAGTGGGCAGCAGAGAGTGGTGCAGCGAGCAGGAATAGACAAGCGGCATAGCAAGAGTTTCCCGCTAGCGGGAAACTTCAAGTCCTTTCTTCGCTTTTACCATCATTCACACGGGTTGTGGTATTGGCAGAAGTATACGAATGCGCTACATTCGTATTTTGAAGGCATAGTAGTACTCATAGTCCAGTCTTAAAACCTACAACCCTCTCATCCTTCCTCTTTTCTTTATCATCCTCTTTTTTTTCCTTTCTTTTCCTTCCATATCTCCATTAGCACGTTTCCTATGGAGAATAACAACATTATCGACGAAGTTTCTAACCCTGATCAAGGGTTCATACAAGTAGGATGCAATGGGCGTCCGGTTTTTTCTGGTGAATCTTGCACTGGAATAACAGCTTTTGGAGAGCGATGTAAAAAAGCCCCAGGCAGCGGGAATACACGTTGCTGGCAGCACCGTGATGTACCCTTCACTGTGAAAGATGTGAAGGCGTGTGAGGCACACCCATCACCTTTACCAAGCACGCCAGATGGGCGTCCTGTAGACTCAATTAAGTGGTGCTTACCGGAAGGTATCCTTTTTCAGATCAAGGAAATTATTTTGCGCAACAGAGGAAAATCAGTCGATTATCAACCTGGGGTCAGCTATACTCCCAGATTGGGTCAAGAGATTGCGTTGCTTGAAAAGTTTTTGCCAAGGCTAGGTTCGGAAATTTGTGATGTTTGTAAGAAGGCCCGGGGCTTTGATGATTGCGGCCACATTGGTCTTTGCGAGAAATGTGGTCTTATGAGAGGTCGAGGATTTTGTGCTTGCAAAATCCAATTGGATCCTAGCCTTCGGGACGATCTTCTGATTCAAGCAATTGGTAATACGAAGGTCAGAGTGGCAGAAGAAGAATGGATTTGGGCGTCTGCGGTAGACAACACGCCGAAGGAACTTAGGCCGTCTATTGGGTTATGGAAGCGGAACGGGGATTTGTGGTCGGAGAGCAAAGCCGAGCCACATATAGTCGCATCTTTCAACTGGGATGGGTGTGGGGAGAGGCCTTCCACGTCCTTGTTGGCACTAATCAAAGAGCCGTCTGACCTCGGGTTAGACATTGATGAAGAGATGAATAACGAATCCTCTGGATACTCTTCAAGTGGGTCGAGTGATACGGCTGGGGGGAATACGTGGAGAAATGCCGTTAAGAGAAAGAAGAAAGGCGGTCGTAGAGCCAAATCGGCAGAGGCTTCCGTTAGGAGGGTGTTATCGCCAATGCCAGCGCTTTCTTACATCGATATTGTTGTCCTGAAGACGAAAGAAGAAGAGTTGCAGATTCAGAAATTCAAGACGGAATGTGGTGGGGAGAAGGAGTATAATGCAAGGGAGGCATTAAAACGGGATAGTGAGAGAGTCAATAGGATGGTCCCTTCGGAAGCTTTGGTGGAATACGAAAGCAGCAGAGCGAATTCCATGCCGGAAGTGGTTATGACAGAGGGAGCAAAAGCTAACTTGGAGTCGGAGGCGATATCTAGGGCGCTATATTCAATGGGACCTAAATCGGAGTCTTCGACACCCAAATCAACTGTGGAGTTGCCGTACCGAGGGGAATTATTTTTGGCAAAACAAGTTACGCCGGTCTGGTACAAGACTCCGTCCTTCTTGGTTGTGCCCACTTCAGTATCGGAAGCGAAAGATTGGTTGGATTTGCATGGAAATAAGGAACAAATAATTCATCTGGACGAGCGTAAACAATTCCAGATCTGTTTGGAAGCCGCCAAAAAGCTAGTCCGAGATGATAACAACAGAACAACTATCCGGAGAACTGAGCAGTTCGTGGATTTTGAAGAAATGCTAAGAAAGGAAAGGGCAGCGGCTATAGCGGAAGCGGATAAGGAAGCGGAAAGGTTGAAACAGGAACAGTTGGCAGTGCTGGAGAGAGCGCAGGCGAGTCGAAGAGAAGTTGAAAAAAAGAGGGTAGAAGATTTGTTGCGACAGAAGGAGGAGGAGCGGAGGATTCGTCGTTTCAAGCTGGAGGAGGAGAAAAGGAAAGCTGAGTTGGAGAATCGTAACAAGTTTTCGCCGCTGGTTAATTACGGCAAACTTCAAGACGAGAAAAGACTGAGAGCTCAACAGGAGCTCATGAAAGATACTTTTAGCAAGAAGGTGTCATCGCCTGACAACATGGCGGTAGATAAGGAGAGTAGCGGATATGATAGCGATGAGTGGGATACGGAGGCGCTTCATAAAGGCATGGTGGAGAGTTTCAGACAAACGGAACACGGTTGGGCGGTCCCGGAAGATGTAAAAGACGATTTTATTGCAATGGCGACATTCAACAAGACAGCTACAGAAAACTACCTGAAACTGGACAAAAGTTTGAGGTCGCACGTTCGTACAAATCACTTAGCAGTGGGTATGTTTTTAGGGGATGCGGAGTCGCTATCTGTGGAAGGGCTTTCAGCGTGGGTGGAAATTTTGAAGATGAAGATGAAGCCGGAGGATCGCAACAGTGTTCAAGTCTCTGTGAAGTCGAGGAAACAGGCAGATGGTGGTGTCTCGATTGTTCCACAGAAGAAGACGGCGTTGGCGCCTAGGGTTGAAAATTCGGTGCCTATGCGTCAACTTGGAGGAGTGTGGGATCTTGCAAAGTCTATGGCAAGCATTCGTAAAACGTCAGTGGAAGATCAATTGGAGGGGGGCGGCCAATTTTGTGAGGGGTAGAACGGCAAGTTCGACTTCTAGTTGGAAGCTCAACGAGGAGGAGTGGCCGGCTACGCCGCATAGTTCTGCTAAGAGTGGAAAGAGTACAGAGAGCAAAAAGTCTTTCGCCTCTGTAGCGTCAGGGTCAGTCGAAGCGTGGGTCCTGGCGAACAAGGAAAAGGAGAAGAAATGCACGGCAAGGGGAATGGCCAAAAATGTACTTCATTGGAAACCGCCGACACATGCGTTGAAGGGTTTCGAAATCGGGAAAAGGGCAGATGGTCAACTCTTGACGGATAACTTGGACAGGGCGATTAGACGTCTTCCGGGCTTTAAGGACAATTTTCAAGGGAATCAACCGAATTCGATCACATCGGTGTCGTGGACGATTCGGGAAGCATTAATTGTGAAATGTCGCAACGATATTTTGGAGGGTCAAAGGAAAGTTTTGGTAGATGCGTTGGCCGATTATGTCAACATCACTGCGAGTGACGCAATTATCCTTAATCGGCCTACTACGTCGTCAATGAAATTTTGCGCGGTCCGTACTAGGGACATGAATGGCGATGAATATTCGCCGGAACAAATCTTAGAAGACATAAAAGCGCACCCGAAATGGAAAGATGTAAAGTTCTTCGGTTTACCAAGGTGGATCAAGGCGCGAGGGCTCACCACGCTAGGTCCTACTGGCACGGTGATGCTTGAAATCTACGACACGCATCAGGGTGTCAATGCGGACTATCTAAGAAATTCGTTTGTCAATATTAATGGATCGCCAGCGCGCTGTTTGAAGTGGTTATTTAATCAACCAGTACCGCAGTGTGTTCACTGTTGGAAGTGGGGACACACGAAGTTCAATTGCTTCATGCGTCGGGCAACCTGTGGGAGATGTGGACAAAATCATCAGACGGAACAGCATAAAATGTATTGTGGGAAGTGTAGGTCGCAGCAAGAGTGCAAACGAGAGATTTGTATCAATTGTGTTGGTGGCGGGGGACCGTCAAACCATGCCTCTAATAGCAAAGATTGCCCGTACTTTGGGCTTCGGTTCAACGTGGAAAAGCTAATACAGTTAGACAAAACTCATATTGCGGCGAGGAGAGGACGTACCATTTGGGATTGCTTGTCGGATATTACGAAAGAAGGCAATTCTTCCAACGTTGTGGGCACGTCAGCCCGGATAGTCGCCTCATCATCATGATTAAGGGGTTTATGCAAGATTTTCGGTTTCTTTTTGTCAACGCATGCAAATCTTTTAAAAAAGTGGAAATTCTATTGGAAACGAAGCAATTGTCAACAGATATCATGTTTATTCAAGAATTCCTGTATGTTCAAGGTCTTAGAAAAATTCCGAGTAGTCGCGATCCGGATGGGGAAGATATGAATGGAGGACCTATTCACCCAGCGTGGCAATTGATTTCGCTCAACGAGAAATCTCAAGTCTCTTGTTATATTCATGTTCGTCTACTCGAATCTTTCATGATCATGATTGATCCTATTTCGTTTGATCATGATGATATTCTTCTTGTAGCACTCACCAGGTTATCAGATGGTTTCGTACAAAAGTTTGTCAATATTTATAGGAATCCAAGCTCTCTGGGAGCGCTGACGGCGCTTATTCGGGGGCTTTCGTTTGTAAAGGATATTGTGCTTGTTCAAGGGGATTTTAATCTTCATTCGTTGTTATGGGACAGTTCTGTGATTGTGGATAATACTAACTCTATGTCTTTGATCGAGTCTATGATGGGTTTAGGTTTCAATTGTTTAAATGATGTTGACGAGCCTACGTTTTACAGGAGCAGAAGAAACGGGGAAATATATTCTAGCGTGTTGGATTTGGTTTGGGTCCATGATTCCATCTTGGAGGACGCAAGGTTCATCTATTCTATCGAAGTTATTGGGGAGAAAAGGGATCATCGAGCGGTGACCTTGCGTTTTACGTCTCATGGAAGGGCTCCTTTTTATCCAAGGGCCCCATATATTCCAATGGCATCGGAGGAGGAGATGTCTTTCATCGCGGCAATCCAGAGTTTACAGTTTATGGAGGAAAGCGCGCAGGAAAGCGTAGATCGTCTGTATAAAGGGATACACGAGGCGTGGACGAGATTTGCGAAGGTCCCAAAACAGAATTCAAATCCTAATTTGTGGTGGAACGAGGATTGTAGATTGGCAAAGGAGGCTTACGAGGATAATCCAACGATTCAATCTAAGAGGGCGCTCTGGAAAGAAACGAAAGCGGCGAAGAGAATTTTCTTTGATAAGAAACTTGATGAAATGGTAGAGAAAGGAAAGGTGTGGGATGCAGTACGGTGGACGAGAGACCGAAAAACGGCAGCGTTTCCGAGAGTTGTGGATGGGGAGGGAAACGCAATTCAAGATTTGGAGACACTATGGGAAGCGACGCATTTTCAGTTCGTGGGTAAACAAAGGGAGAGGGAAGTAGACTGGGATTACCTCAATAGCCTGCCACAGTTGCCGCTAAGAAAGTGGTTGGCGTTTTCTTCCTTGGAAATTTTGGACACGGTCAAAACCACATCGAATACGTCGGCACCGGGACCGGATCTGATTAGCTGGCGACTTTTGAAAGTTATGCTAGGGGAGGAAGAATTTCTGCGCCAGTTGACAGCGATCTTTAATCGTATCATGCAAGAAGGAGTTTGGCCGGTTCAGTTCAAACAGTCGTCAACGTTGATTATTCCGAAACCTAAAAGAGACGATTATTCGAAAATCAAGAGTTACAGACCAATAGCTCTTCTGAACTGTATCGGTAAACTTTTCATGAAAATGGTGGCGTCAAGATTACAATATGACGCGGCAAAACATAGTTTGTTGCATCCGCTACAATTTGGTGGAGTCAAACAAAGATCGACTTCGGACGCAGGAATGTTTATCGTCAACTGGGTACATCAGGCGAGACAGGCGGGAAAATTCACCCTATGCTTGGGCGTGGATATAGCCCAATATTTCCCGTCGCTGAGAGGCGATGTAATGGCGCGCATGCTTGAAAAGCAGGGGTTTCCGGTGGAGCTTGTAAAACTGACGAAGTCTTTTTATGAGGGTCGGTTGACTAAGTTTGTTTGGGGAGGAGGAATATCGCCGGAGTTGTCAGCAGGGGAAGGGGCCCCACAAGGTAGTCCTGATTCACCGATTATGCTTAACCTTTTAGTTGCGCCTGTTTTGAAGAAGGAATTTAATTGGGGCTGGAAAGACGATAGAGCCCTGGTAACATACATGGATGACGGAAATTTGATGATTTCTTCTTTTGATTTACAGGGTGGCATCAATAAACTGAAAGCGTGGTTCAAGGTCTTCTCGTTGGCGATGGGGAAGTTAGGAATGGTTGTGGAGATGGATAAGACGGATTTTTTCTGCTTCTTACCTTTTAAAAGATCGATCCAGAATAAGGAGGCTATAAAAGAAAATAAAGTCAGCCCACCGATCGTTAAAAAGATAAAAAGAAAAAATACGAATATAAAGTCATCTAAAGAGTTTCGGGATTTCGTAGTACAATTCTCGGTGGATCATGCTTATGACCAACAGATTAATAATCTCGCAATTGAGTTAGAAGACGCGAAGGGAAACAAATCAGTTGTCAAGTGCAAGAAAATTTGGAGATATTTGGGGTTTTTCTTCGACCCGGGGTTATCTTTTGATTTCCACATTCGATACTATGCTAATAAAGCTCTCTCTTCTATTAGCGCTCTACGCATGATAGGAAACGCAATTCGGGGGTTAGACGTACGAAGACGCTTGCAAATCTTTAAGTCCTGTATTTGGCCGATCATGTCGTATGGTCTAGGCCTTTGGTATCAGCTAGATGGAAAAGGCATTAAGAAGAAGGTCGACGTATTGGAGAAAGTACAACGATGCGCTTTGTTATGGATGAGCGGTGCCTTCCGTACCTCGCCGTCGTCAACTTTGGAGTTTTTACTGGGGGTTCCTCCAGTACGCATGTACTGTGACTTGCTTGTTAAAAAAATGGGCATTCGCCTGGCGACTCTCAATGATGGACATCCATTACGCATCTTACGACTTTTCTTCACTACTCTACTGTGTCACGCAAAAGCGTTAAAGTTCCAGAAGAAGAAACGCACCACTACGCCAGGGAATTCATTCCCGATTCTTTGCGACATTGCAGGTTTGGTGGAGGAGGAATTTCGTCTTTGTAATGAAGAAAACATTCCGGGGGGGAGTCTGAGGGAAGTTTTCGAAGGTCGTGTTCATCTGGCAAATTTAGTCCACCCAAAGAAGGAAGATTCCGAACTGTTTCGGGCTTGGATGGTAGGATTCGAGCGAAGACTGGATTCGTGGAGACAGTCGGCAAGCATTTTTGCTTCAGATGGGGCGTATCGTTTAGGAGTGGGGTGTGCGGGTTTTGTGGGACCGAGGATTGAACATGCGAGGATGTTTAGCGCGTCTTCAAGCTTCGAGACTGAGCTACAAGCTTTGGAAGACGTGTTCACGCATTTGGCGGAAGCAAACGTGAATGGAGCGGTGGTGGTTTTGGTCGACAATCAAGCAGTTGTCTCTGGGATCTTCAACACAAACGTGAAAGATCATCAGTATACGTCGATTAATGCATGCAAGAAGTTACGAATATGGTTGGAAGGCGGGGAGGATCGGTCAATCATTGTTTCTTGGTGTCCGAGTCATATGGGCATCAAGGAAAATGAGAAGGCTGACGAGGTGGTTAAAATGGACAAGAATGCGGTGACAGCAGGTAGGGGGCTGTGCACTAGAGCGATTTTGGTCAATCGTTTTAAGAAAGAGGCGGGGAGATATTGGCATCGGCTTTGGAAGTCTACATTGATCAGGGGAAGAAGCTACATCAAGCTGTTGAATGGAAAGAAGAAGGAAATGCTACCGTCGTTGGGAACAAGACGTTGGCGTTTTGTGGATGCTTGTGACAAGAAAGTCACAGTCTTTTCGAGATTTTCAAGGATGGTTACAGGTCATATGCTGTCGGCGGATTTCAGAGAAAGGTTTTTTCCGGAAAGCAATTTGAGGTGCCCCTTCTGTACATCTAATCCTCGGTTTTCGCGGGAACACATCATGTGTAGGTGCGTTAATTATTCTCATCTCTTTTTTTCTATGTTTTCCTTGTCTCGCAAGAGAAATAACTATTTAGCTATCACGAAATTTCTCAAAGATAACCCGTCAGCGGGTTCGTTTGAAGATATTGATTTTAATGTATAACATATGACCGTTGCAGAAAAGTCCTTCTGCTGTTTTTTTTCTTTTGTTTCATTCTATGATTTGGTTTTATAGTAATTCGTACTTAGCATCTCGGCAGTCAAGCTGACCGGTAGTTACAGTTCCTCCTGAACATTAGTTTTACTTTTGTATATTTCTATGCTTAAAAAAAAAAAAAAAAAAGCGGGAAACTTCTGTGGCTGTGTCGAAGATGGCTGTGTCACTGTGGGAAAGACCGTGCAAGAGCTTCCTGCAAGTGGGAAACTTCTGCGGCTGTGTCCATCAGTGGGAGGGGGCTGTGTGAACTGTGGGGGGGTGTCAGCAAAATGGAAATATGGACTTGAAGGACATACAGAAGAGACAAGGCATGTGCGAGTGAGTGTCGCTGATGTGTCGTGGTCACAGTCACACAGCTCTTCTTGGTGGACACAGCCACAGAAGTTTCCCGCTAGCGGGAAACTCTTGAGGTCACTAACTAGTGACCTAGTGACCAGTGACGCACAGCCACACTGTTTCACGCTGGCGTGGCTGTGTGGTGACCAAGTGACGCGACCAAGTCACCAGCTAGTACTTATAGTCACTTGTCAGTCACTTGGTCAACACTTCCTGCAGTCTTCGCACAGTCTACCATAGTTTTGAGTTGTGTGAGACAGGAATGCCATGTAACTAGTGATGTCAATGGCTATAGCCGGTTTTTTTAAACAATCACTATATCTAATTGTAGAAATTACCTAAAAATCTGAGATAATTTGAGCAGGTAGTTCAACCAAAAAGACAATGGGTCCTCTGCAAACACTAAGTGACCTATGAAGCCAATGTGGAGAAATTTGACTTTAGCTGATTGCTTAGCAGCTATGGCTCTTAACACCAGCTTTGTGGAATGCTTAGTGTTGGCAGAGGATCCATTGTCCTTTTGGTTGAACTATCTGCTCAAATTATCTCAGATCTTTAAGTAATTTCTATGATTAGATATAGCAATTGTTTAAAAAAACCAGCTATAGCCATTGACATCACTACATGTAACATACCAGGTTTCCTTCATTAAGTCTACAAGCAGCAGTACAAGTTGCTTGTTGTATGCTTGTGAAACATCAGTGAAAGTGTATTGAACAGCAGAGACAACAGTAGCTCTTGCAAATGCATCTTGATCACAAATGCAAGCCTACTTGGCCATAATCACAGCCACAATTAGCACCCATGCCAGATGGTGGAGGCCCCAGTCACACTTGCAAGCAATGGGTAACCACCTATCACAAATAGGTCCATAAGCAATAGCTGCACAGACATTTGTCAAAACTGACATCTTTAAGAGCATGCAAAGACAGAAGATGCTTCTTGGGATTGCCTTCAACAAACCTGACAATGACAGGCAGGCACTGGTGCAAGTTTCTGATGGCAATGTTCCCAGCAGCAAAGGTGGCAGCTGACCATACTCCCTCTGAATCAGCACTGAAATGCTCAATAATGTGTTTGAACACTTCTGGTTGAGGGGACATATTGCTAGAAACCAATGTAGTGAGGCTCTCTTCATACACAAAATAACACACATAAATTGACTAAGCTCTCCCACAATCAACAAGCTCAGTACAACCAATGAAGGCTTCACCTTTGATGTGCTCTGACATGAAATAATCTGTGAACCATTTCATTGAGAGACAATTCTTACACACCTTCAAATTCTTGGCATATTCAGCAATTGTACCTGCCACAATGTCTGATTGACTCTTAACCACCTGAGCAATGCACTCAGCCACATTTATGGGACTACCTTTGGCCTTGGGTGCCTTCTCTATGGCAATGACAAGGTTTGGCACCACATGAGGAGCAATCTGGTTGTCAGCATGGACCAATGAGGTCAAGAATTGCAGCAACAAGTCCAAAGCAACAGAGGAGACAATGGGTGAATGTGCAATAGCATAAATGTCTGGAAGGAGTTCACATTCAACAACAGGAAAAGTGGCATCCAGAGAAAGGCTGAGAAGGAGAGATAGGATAGACAATGCTTGGGAAAGGGGCTGAGTATCTGCAGTGGACACATAAGGCTTGACATGAGATATCACAGTTGCTGGTAAATATGAAGGCATGCTGCTGCTATAGCTGTTTGCAACATAAGCATGCAGTGACAAACAGAGTAAGTGGGACAAACCTTTTTAGTAAAACCTCCAATCCAGCAAACATGTCTCCCTTGCTAGACTGACTACCTCTCCTAGTTAATTTGAGAAGCCACTTTAAGCACTCATTTACCCAAGCATTGCCCATTTGTACTCCCTTTGTGACCTTTGTCACAATCTTGACAGGGCCTTCTGTTTGCCCAGTCAAACAACAAATGGATTCCCACTCTTTGCCTTTGCCTTTCATCTCACTTGCACTTACCCACAAGTCTCTGATGCACTCTTCTGCAGCTGCTCTAACCTCTTGATCAGTATCATAGTGACTTAATCTCATGTATGCTTGCTCATATAGTTTCTCTGCCCAGTCTGCAGGCTCCAAGGGCTTGAGGGCATTCAACAAGGAGGAGCAGATGTGGAATGATTCAGACACAATATGAGGATGTTGCTCTTGAACAGATTTGAGAAGAACATTTGTCATAGTTGGCAGTGAATCAGAAAAGTGGCTGGAGGATGGCTTGAGAAGATAAGTGTTTGGAGCAGATCCTAGCAGGCACTTGTATTTTTCAATCTAGTGGTTGGGGACCACCATGGGAAGGCAGGAGACAGTTGGGGACTGTCATAGGAAACCAGGGGAACACTTTGTGTGCATCAAGGCATGGGTGCATTCAAGAGACTATGAGACAATGGCCAGTCAAAGAGCCATCAGTATACCAGGAAGGAGGGTGACACCCCTATTGTTACAGGCACATTACATCAGCATCACGAGTCACTACGAGGATATGGCATGGGTACAGCCACAGGGCCGGATAGGGCTGAGAGTGCATAGGTTAGGAGGCCAAAGTCTTGAAGGACACAGCCACAGGAGCCCCTATGTGGGATTAGCTCAGCACCTGCCATACGAGGACTCGAGGGAAGGGATTAGTCAAGGAGCACAGCCACTAGGACATACATGGATAGATGCAAGACCAAGGATCATTTAACTATACAGAGAGCATGCAGCAATGGTGGCTCTTGGCAACAGGTCTATGAAGGGTCCAGACAAAGTCCAGACAAGGCACAGCTCAGACAAACCCGAGACAATGGTAGAGGGAGGAAGGTCACTAGACCAATGGCAGAAATGCCATATAATGACAAACATGAGGCAGTGCTCATACTTAGCACTCACAGCATATGCTGGGAAGGTATATGCCAGCTTAGGGATATCGGACACAGATGCCGACAGCAGACTCAATAGCCAGGGGAAGGCATGAGTACAGAATAGGCCAAGCAGCATATGATCCTATACATGGATATATGTGCACTGATGGGCACTGAAGAGTCAGGACAGTCTAGGGTGGTCCATGAAGATCCAGGCTTGGCTAGAGGCAGCCGGTTAAGGGATAGAGTCGTCACGGGAGGATTGCACTCATATGTGCTCACATGAAACATGCACTGGACAATAGGGATGGGCACTGAAACATGGAGGGAGTGTTGTTGGTCTAAGGGAGGTACCAGGGGGGAGTCTCTAGAGGTATATAAAGGTTGGACAGTCATAGTCTTGAGTCCTTAAGACTCAAGATGGTTTCTCTCTCACTAGGAGTTAGTTCTCTCTAGTAGGGCCATTCTTGTAGTAGTGTAATACAGCCTTGGTTTCGTCTCTGGAGTAACACTCCACCTCTGCGAGGCTGTGGGGTTTTGTTTATGAGTGAGAGCTCTTAACAAAAAGTACCAAGAACAATAGACACACAAGATAGAGGGAAGATGCAGATGTTGACAGAGGTTGGGACAAGATGTTCTTGGTTATGGAAACAGTCAAAGGGACCTGGTGTCATCCAAATATCTGGGAGAGTCTGAGAATAGTCACAAACCTAGAAACCCTGGACTTACTCATCAACTTTGTCATCCTCATTGTCAACATCAACCATTTCCTCATCCTCATCATCACTGCCTGCATAATTCTACTTGTAGTTAGCATTAAAGACAGTTTGGCTGGCCTAGAACACCTACAGGATCATACTTTATGAATTGATTACTGACCTGAACTATTTGCCCAAGTTATGGCATAATCTCATTTGAACACTTCAGAAGGAGTGTTTCCAATGCCTGAAAAGAATGTCCCTTTTACAAGACCAAAACTATCAAGTAAAACTTTGAAGCATACCTGAAGACATGCTTCAGTGAGCTCATCATTGTTCTTCTTTATGGCATCTAGAATTCTGGGCATCAACTTGAAAACAATAGGCCCCATCTGTGATGGAGAATGCCATGTCACAGCCACAATGAGCTGAACCATTGTTCTTTGCTTCTCAACAGACCCCTGTCATGCCACTGTCCCAATCCCTGCCCCTTGCCACCTTCTTCTAGCATGCCTCTGGTTTGCCAACATACACAGGTATCTTTTCAAGTGTATACTCTGCAACTGTATGGCAGTCACCAGGGAATAAACAAATCATCTTTCAATGGATCTTTCAGCTCATGAGTGCACACATGTAGCTGGGGATATAAAATATGATAGCAGACAATGCCCACAATATAAGGATACATACAATTCCAAGATATTTGAAAGGTAGTGCTACTGATATGGTAAGACACATAGGACATCTGTCTTTCAACAAATTTCCAAAGGGAATATAAAAATTGGCAAGTGCTATGCAATCATGAGTACAAAATCTGAAACCTCATTACACCTATTGCCTGACTCAAACAATGATGAATGTGATAATGATTGACAAAGTGTCAGTACCAAATGAGGAACCTATAAACAAGGATAGCTATAAGCATATATGATTGATTAAAAAGGAATAAAGTCTTACAATTGAACATGCTACAGTGCTATGCTAATTATATTTATCATCATGTAATGAGTAAGGGGGAGCCAAGATATGCATGTTGTGAGTCAGATAACAGATGTCCTACTCAAAAATAAAATATGTGAAGATGTGGATGCATATGTTTCTCTTGGTTGGACACACATCTGGCAGTTTCTCACAGAGGATAAATAGGAAGGGCAAGAGGACTGTGTGTGTGTGTGTGGCTGTGCTACAATTCTTGTGGTCAGCTAGGGATAATACATTTACCTGACTTACTCTGTTGCTGGTTCCCTCCACTTTGTTGTTCTATATCCTTCCTGTCAGCTGGAAATGTGTACAGACACACACAAACTGCCCTCTTGATGAGAAAATGCAAGTCTTTTGTGGTGGAAATGCACATGTCACATGTATGTCACATATTACCAAATAAAGAAGGTCTCCAGAATAAGGCTGAACATTGTAGTGTCCATATCTCATGAACTAGACCACCAATTTCTTAGCTATTGCAGGGCTGACATACTATATATATAAGCTTCCAAATGGTAAAAAAACCTTTCAAAAAAAATGGTTCTTGGTTATACATATATAGCTATAATTTCTGTATAAATAATCCGGCATATCCATTCAAATTGTAGGATGTGGTTCTCGTGGAGGGTGTATCGCTGCATCAATGGCTTGTATTGCTTGAGCCAAATTGGTTCCTTGGGTGATTCTTTCATTCGTTTGAGCTGGTGTAGCTGCTCCCCAAGTTGCCAAATATTCGTGCGCGAATACTGTTATCCCTACTGTGATGAGACCGATGCATCCTTGTACTACTGCTTGAGTAATTTCAAAGCCGACTGAGAAATGTCTTGTTACAGAGTCATCTCCTCCATAATATTCCAAAATATCTGCCGCTTTCGGTAGTGCGTTATCCTCATCTTTCTTATGTGTGACGTGGTAGCAGCATGTTTTAGAATTCATTTTTACTTTGAATCCTAAAACCGTATTTCTCATATCGGGTTCGTACTGGGCAATAGTATGCCAAGAAGGGTTCTCCGGCCATGCATAACAGTTCCAGTACTGTCGCTTGAAGAGAGACAAATAGCACCACCCGTTATCACTTGGAGTATGGTTGCCATGTCCTGGGGGAGGTAGGGAAACCTTTTGGTATTCTTGAACTAATCGATTCCATCGTGGAATGTTTATCTTTTGAGTTAGTTCAATGCCATTAATGTCCTCTACCCAGTCCTCTGCTCGAGTACCTAGTCCATGAAACCAGTAGTATTGCGGCTGTTCCGATTTGACGACTCCTTGTCGTTTTGTTCCCACCTTTGCGACCTGAGCATAAGTCCTTGGGATAAGGACTATGTCGCTTCCCACACGAAGGTGTTCTTCTTTATGGAGTCGTAAATTGGCTATGAAGTTCCTAATGCCCGCTGCTGACCAAAGTTTTGCAAACTTCTGTCCCTGCGCATGTTGAATGGACACATCTTTAATATGGATTTGTTCGTCTATGAACATCTCCATAGTGTACATTCCATCTTTTCTTAACTCTTCTGGAAACATGTTGCATACTCGTCTTAATTGATCAGCCATAGGGTTTTTTGGGAGTTCCTTCCATATCCAAGACCTATGTTCCGTCTTGATCATGGCTAACCAACAATAGCCATGATCATGTTCCGTAGGAACTGGAATAACCTTTTTGACAGGTTCTTGGATTTTTATTCCAACAGCCGGTTTTGAACTTTCAACTGGTTTCCACGCAGTGACTTTTGGCGTGGGCTTTGTGACAACGGACGCCTTTTCTTCCTCTTTAGGAAGTGGCGGCATAAAAGAAGCAAGGGAGGGTTGCGCCCTTGGCCAGTATATCAACTGGACTTTTGTTTCCTCATCGACTTCTTGTAAGTCGAGTTCCTCAATATCGTCTTCATAATCCAATTCATATGCATAAGCTTGAACAGGATTGCATTCTTCCCTATCGTCGTTACAATTACAAAATTTTTCTACTCGGTTGCAGTCGATGCAAAACCGAGTAGGAACTCCTAGACAACCCGTCTTTTTTACTATTACTTGTCCATTGCACTGTGTACAGTGCCTACTAGAGACCGTCGCGGAATGAGCACCCTTCTTGTCGCGGCCTTTTCCTCCCAACCGGATGTGTTCCCAGAGTTCTGGGTCCGAGTTCCGAAGCTGTTCGAGGTGTTTCCATGTATACACCTCTTCTCCGCGGCGAATAGCGGCATTCTCGACAATGTGGAACATGTTGTTCCTGACGTTGTCTTGAAGCGCGAAGCGGTACTTCTCGTTTCGCAGCTCGGGTTCCCAATCCAAAACTTCCTTCACAGTGGGCCACGCAGGCCAGACGTATTCATTGTAGTACTCTTCCTTGAAGAGCACCATGTAGCAATAGCCGTTCTTCCTATACGGCTTGTTTCCCATAACCGGCATCCCGATTGGACCCGGTAACTTGGCGTGCCCTGTCGCCGCCCTTTGCCATGTCCGCACTCGATTGTGGCTTTCTCTGACATCCTTTAAGAACAAGTCAAGGCTCATGTTGAGCCTGAGATCTAGCATCTCCCAGATCCCTTGCGTTGGATCATCGGGAGTGGGAGCACGAGCCTTCCTCTTTGGCTTTGTGGTGAGGTAAGGATCGTACCGAACGGCCGACCTTCTTTCCGATTGAACTTGTTCCCGATGGAATCGGGCATACGTGGTGGCCCTGATGTTGCCATTCTCCGCGTGTTTGATTCGATTCCGCTCCTCGGCGGACAGAATGAGACCCCGGTGTCTCAAAAGAGGTAGATCCGGGCCGCCACCGAACTGTCGTAGTAACACGAGGTTGCTCTTTGCTCCGAGGAGTGCCTCTCGTACCGATGTGCCGGTACCGAATGTCTGGAGGCACTTGAATAGTGCCTCGAACGCCGCGTCCTCTTCGCGCATCTCACGCTCGATCTGGCGTTGTCTGCGGATCTTCTCCGCCTTCTCATGTTGCAAGGCCTTCCAGGCCTCTTCCTGCTCCCTGATAGAAGCTTGCTCAACTTTCCACGCCTCGATGCGTGCTTGTCGTTCCCGTTGCCGCCGCTCTTTGACTATGCGCCAATATGTCTTGACGTGCGCATCGTATTGCACACGCCTAATGGGCGCGGTGATGGTGGTGATGGTGGCCTTTTTCATTTCCGCGGCCACGGCGGCAACTTTCTTTGTAACGGCACGTCCACGTGCCCATCCGATCTCGAATGTGGAGGCAATCTCCACCAATGACATCCCCGCATGGGGCAAAACGTATTTGAAAGTCAGATCCATCGGGACCTGGCTTTATGAAACCTAAAAAAAGAACTTTCAATCTATTTCCGGCCCTCCACGGACAATAGATCTCTTCGTGCGGCTGTTCCGCGAAAACCAATGACGTTCCTCAGTTGAGGAAGATGCTGACGTTGACTAAGAAGGAACTGAGTCGACCTAGAAAGAGTGCCCGGCAATTCACTCGGGTGTCCTTGTGCCTAGTTATCTGTGCACAGCTTAATTCGCACAGCTAGTACAGAGGGTATCCCAAGATTTAAATCTCCGCCTTGATACACTCAAATCTAGATTATCTTCGCTCGTTCCTGAGCTTTTCCGATCCTCGAGGTATCGCCTGCCCGGGTGTGCCTGCCTGCAACTACCACCGGCACGCAACGATTCTCGTCCAAGAGGACTTTGTCGACTAGCCCGTTTGAGGGAGACCTCGTTGGAGGGGCTATTAAGAGAGTTCGACGTGCGGATGCAACGCTGAAGACAACGATTCTTGATGAGAAATAGATGTACCAACGCTCTCGACGAGTGCGATGGTAGTGAGAGAGATAGTGCCGTCTAACCCTAGCGTAGGGCTTCGACGAGAGTAGGACGAAACGTTAACACGTGCAACGACGAGCAAGGGGATTGCTGCGTCGTGTTACGATGCCAACGGTCGGTTGTAGAGCCTTACGATTATGTTAAGACGAAGCCTTAGCACAACCGAAGGTTGGAGAAAAGAGTTGTTATAGAGAGTCCCTAGTAGTTGTGTAGGCGACACAAACTATCGTAAGGCTAAGGACTATGGCTCAGAGAGCTCTACTTATATACCTCTAGCCTCATGTCCCTTCCCATATACGGCTGCTTACCTAAGAAAAGAAAAGAAAAGAAAAAGAAACTACAAAAGAAACTACGCTCTTGTGTTCTTAACACTTCATGGGACCACTACCCATATCCAGAGGAAATGACACAATAATAGTGGTTGTAGATAGGTTCACAAAGAAGTCTTACTTCTTACCCACTAAAAAGGAAATTACATCACAGGGAACAGCAGCGCTGTTCAGAGACAACGTATTTCGGGAGCATGGCATCCCGAGAAAAGTAATAAGCGACAGAGGTCCTCAGTTCGCTTCAAAATTCATGAACAACTTATATGGAATGCTGGGGATCAAAGCAAACCGATCAATGGCTTACCACCCCCAGACAGATGGACAGACAGAGTGAGTTAATCAGGAAGTGAAAGAATTCCTGACCATGTTCATAAACAATTGCCAAGATAACTGGAGCGATTGGCTGTCAGTGGCACAATTTTGCCACAACAACCGGGTACACTCAGCAACAGGCTACACGCCCTTCTTCATGAACTATGGACGGCATCCAAATAAAGGATTGGACCCCACCTATGCGCCGAAAGCAGTAGCTGTGGAACAGTTAGCAAAGGAACTGGAAAAAGTACATGAGATCACCAAAAAGGGCTTAGAGAAAGCCGCTCAACTCATGAAAGAGCGATATGACAGTCATCGCCAAGTGGCACGAGAATATAAACCTGGTGACAAGGTTTATCTTAGTACAGAGAACCTCCCAGTCATCCGAGCAACCAAGAAGCTTGATGGAAAATTTGTCAGTCCACTCGAAGTCCTCACCAAAGTCAGTGAATCCTCTTATAAATTAAAAATCCCAGCAGCGTGGCGGGTCTACAACATTTTCAATGAAGTCTTGTTGAAGCTGTACCAGGAACCGGAATTCCCCAAACAAAAAGCAAAGGCAGCAGTGCGCAAGGACGCACAAATGGTAGAGGAGTCCCAGGAGGGCAAGTATGAAGTCGAAGAAATCATGGAAAGCCATGTTAGTGGATGTGGAGGAGCGAGGTTGGAATACCTTGTTAAATGGAAAAATTATCCAGGTGGAGGAGTCTACCTGGGAACCAGTTGGAAATGTTGCCAACGCACCGGCGAAGGTTAAGAAATTCCACAAAGAAAACCCAAAGGCACCCAAACTCATCAGAAACCTAAAAAGTGGGAAGGTGTATATTCAATACACGGAAACCATTCCTCGACCAACCCCTAGTGCACTAAAGCACAAACAAAGTTGAGGAACCCATTGGAAGGATAAACGATTATTTGGATGGGATGATGGTCGTTTTGGACCAAAATACCTAGAAAACATGGAGCACAGATGGCGCAACTGGAAAGGAGACAGGAGGGCAATCATGGAATTGCCAGACGACACTGATGGGACGTTCTCCAGAGACCTGGAGCGTGGCGGGTGGTCACCTGTGCTTGATTTCCCAAAAAGGGGAGAAAAGGAAGAACTCGAGGCGGAGCGCTGAGCGCATGAAAGAGACACTGAGTGTCTTCAAAAGAAAATCCTAAAAAGGACAGGAACATCAGAGGCTGCTAGAGAAAGCAGTGAGTCGGAAGAGGACCAACAGAAAAGGATCAAGGGTGTTGCACACCCCAAAAAGAAACTTGTCAAATGGCGGAAGATGATGACTCGGAATGATCAGGCTTGATGCCTGAGGAACAAAGCGAGTGGCTAGCCCGCTGTTATGAATGCATGGGAAGTGATCCACACTATGTGGACTCGGCAACTTCAGCCTTAAGGGGGGGGTGATGTTATGAGCATACCTCATCCTATTCAATTTTCACAGTAACGACATTAATGACAGCTATGAAGATATGGTCATAGGGAGTCAGGATATATTTTTCTTTTCTTTTTATCTATTTCATTGCACTCAAACAATAGGATACAAGACTTAGACGATACCTTGGTCGCAGGGATGAGCTATGTTAGGACTGTGACCCTTATATGGAAGGAGGTTAAGTCAGCATCAGCTATGGAGATAGACCGAGTGCCGACAGGAGTCACAGCCTGATGATGGGCCTATGCCATGAAAGGAATCATGAGCGACACGGCACCAGAGGGACAACATGGGAACGCCAAGATGTACCTAGGTACCAGTGTATGAGGGAATCGGCCAAGACGCAAGACAATAGGCATGGCTGCATATGGAAGGACAGAGTGTTGGTGTGGGAGGATGTCTCCTGATAAGGTCAGATGAGCACAGATCAGCTGCTGTGCATTGATCCCGGCTTGAGGGACTTTAGCTGCGCGCTGTCTGCACACAGACCAGGGGAGCAGTATATAAGGGTTGTCGTCTTAGGTAGCAAGTCCCTAAGACTCTAGATAGTTTGTCATACCTAGACAGCTACTTGAGCAATAGTCTTTTGTCTTTGGCTTAACCAGCCCCCTTCTCATAAGTCTTCAGGTTGTGTTTAGGCATGGTCCTAACAGTCTAAGTTAAGCATAACAACCTTCCCAATCTTTCCAGAACATCTTGTGAAAAGCTCCACAATAGGAGGACATAATCCTACTGCCTAATTGCATGTTAATCACAAGTGAACAAGTGAGTATAGGCTATAAAACTTTTCACACCTCTTTTGCCATGCAATCAACATTACTTGGGACCAGAAAGTGTTGGTCCTGCAACACTTTGACAAGCTGTATTATTTGCTTACAATCATATTTTCCTCCAGTGTTGTCACTTTTTAGACTTTGTAGTACTTCCTTGAAAGGCACAAGCACCTCTGCCAACTTCTCAATTTTCAACTTTGCTTTCAACTTCTTTCTAGGACAAAAGACAATTGATATATCAGATGCAGAGCTATCTGCAGAATCTGATAATCTTCTTTTTTGTCTTCCCATTTTGACTGGTCCAAACGCCTCATTACTGACTGGAAGTACCAATGGACTTTCATTGCCAATAAATGAACTGGATGCAGGACCTGGGTTGAATGTGGGAGAAGCCAGCAGAGGCTGGTCAGGTTGTGCACAGCTTGTGTTGAGTACTGGTGATGCACACAGAGGGCTTTGGGTTAGCAGAGGTGATACCAGCAGAGCCTTGTAACCTTGGTTTAGTATTGGCAATAGCAGAGGGCTGGCAGGATGTGTAGGACTGGGAAGTAACTTGACTGTAGGTGACCCAGTTGAAGCTGGGATGACTGGAAAGTAGCAACACATAGAGTTTTCTTCAACATTATATCAAGTTGTTGACAATACCATGAGTGTTGGAGAATTCCTTATGTATCTGGAGCCTATTTAACTCCAGTGGATGAGATTCAAAAGCAACATTTCTCCATTTGGAGCCTACTAGGAAAAATGATATAATTGACTAAAGTTCTATAGGAAAACATGCCTTTTTGACCAGAGTGTGACATGAATGAGAGAATAGATAAAATGAACATGATCACATGATCTTGACCTATGTACTTAAATTATACATATGAATAGAAGGAATTGCTAAACGGACAATGAAATCACTCAACAATTCCATTCAAATTAACTATGCCAAAGACATGGTTCTACAAAGTTCTATGACAATTGCTTGCATTATCATGATCATAGGAAAGAAAACCTAATATTTAAACTTTGTTACCCCACTGCAACCTGCCTACAACATAAGCTCCCAAAGCATCAACCATACTCACTCCAAAATAACCTGATTTATCAGTATTGGCAGCATGTAGCTGTATACTGTGTGACCTGTGCAATCCACTGACAAAGTAACAGAGTTCCCCTTGGTATTCCATGGCTGCAATGTCCAAACAGCAAAATATGCACAAACCTGATGCACAGTTGCTGATCTGCTCTTCTCTCCTGACCAATTCTTCATATGTTTTAAAGACAAACTTGAAGAAAGTTGTGAAGCCCTTTCTCCCATCCCAACAGTTTATATGAGAATTGGATCAGCCCTGTTTGTCACTAGAGATATCAGCTGCAACCTGAGATGAATACAGAAATTTCACAATATTTACATTATGGAAGAGAGAGGGTTTATTGTCTTAACATCTTCACCACATCCATCAACAATGTAGATCAAATGTCCCCCAACAAAGAATGTTTTCAATTGTCCAAATTCCATTGATGGTGCAAAGGACATGGCAAACCATTGTGGTTTGATCCAATCCCCAAAGTAGCTGTATTGCTCCATGATTGTAGCCACCTTCTGGCCAATCACATGTTCAAGTTCTTCAAACCCATCTGTTCCAAGTATAAATGGGTATGATGAGCTGTAAGTCCTGTTGAGGAGCAATTGTTCTTTCTTGAGAATAATAGGGGACAAAGGATTTGGAACTAAAGAAATATCTGGATACTTAGTATTTGTCACCTCTTCTGCAATTTCCTTCAGACTTTTGAGGTAAACCAACTTGTTCCCATGCCTGAGCAGGTCCACAGGTGATGGCCATATGCTGACATGCTCTGACAAGGCACACATGCCTTCCCAGAATAATCAGACCTCCTCAGCAGAGAGACTATAATTATGAACAGGATCCCTGGAAATTGTTAATAAATCCAAGAAAGTTTAATGAACAGCTCACATGAAGTCATCAGAAAAATCAAGGCCACCAAAGACAAGGTCTGCAGTTAAGAGTTGATCCCATATATGCCCTTCCTTTGAAATAATTGTTCCAGAGAAGTCCTTCCAGGTCATATAATGTACATCCCATTTGAATACTGATGAATGACCATGCATAAAAATTGCTGGTAGAAGCTATATATTTCAGTTTGGTGATGCAAAGAATGGATTTGCACTGACCCATTCATATATTTCCCAGCCATGCTCAGTTTCATGTACAAGTTCTGGAAATGCTTGCTTCATTTTTGTGTGTCCTTGGTTAACTGCTGCAGTGGATACATAATAGCCAGAGCTTTTAGCACTTATTCCATCAATTTGCTTTAAACATCTATCTGCATCCTCCACATATATCACCACCAATGCCCTGTCTGGAATTTGTAGCTTGGATGGATCTGGCATTAATCCAATGTGATCACCTAAGGTATAATAAGTTAAAAGGCCACACTATTTTTCAATTTCATAACCCTACCAAATGCAGCTAGCTGGTATGAAGTGCAAGATCTGATATTTGGGTTAATTTCAGCACTGCTTCTGCTGGAGTCTTCCTGAAAAGTTGAATCTTTGTTTATGGGAACCGTAACTGGTGTGACTAGTATGTAGAGTATAAATTAGCAATTATGAGTGTGTTTATATGTAATTCACCATCTTGTTTATTAAGGATATTCTGGCTCAAATGCTCCTGTTGATCTTCAATCCAACTTCCTGGAGTAATACTTGTTCCACAATGTGATATTTTGTATTTCTCATATCCAGGTGGACAAATGGTTTGAGATAGTAGAGTGGGCAGCCAGTACTGCAACTCCAAATTGTCAATTCCAACATCAATAAACCCTGGACCCTGCATAGTGCTGCAGTTATCACTGCAGAGAGGATGAAACAATGGATTGTTGACATGATATTTGATGCCTTCAATTGGAGGATGTGGAAAGATATAGCAGAGTTTCAAGGCTTCAGCTCTTTTTGACTGCAACATAGCAGTTTTAGAGTGAGGGCAGGAGTGGTTGCAAATTACAAAGCCTTGAGGAGGCATGACTGTTCAATACAGAGGGGTGTGTGACAGTGTGACCATTATATGAGAGCCATGTAAGATCAATGTACCATTAAAGTGCAAAAAAAGCATGCTGTCAGGTTGGCATTCTATACATCTTTTAAGAAATTGTAATAAAGGTAAGGTGGCTGGAAAGTGTGTAGCTAAGCTCACTCACTGACAGCCCAGATCTTCACTGAGATTAGGCTAGCCTGCATGGAGGAAGGAGTGATACTGGGCATGTCATTGGTTGACAAATGGTGCTTGAATGCTGGAGGCACTCACTGACAGCCCCTGGTCACAGGGAACTTTAACCTGACACACAAATAAGATAAACAGTAGCTGTGTACCATTCCTGCCAGCTGGAAGAGGTCACAGCCACACATACAGACAAGGAATTTCCACTCTCACCTTCACCTGCTAATATTATAGATATGACTGACAATTTACCAGCTCAGAAAGAAATAGGAAGAAAATGCAAGTAGCTTTGGGTGGCAGTGCACATCACCAAATAAGGAAGGTCTCTAGAATATGGCTTGAACATTATTCTGGTCATATATCATGAACTAGACCACCAATTTCTTAGCTGTTGCAGGGCTGACATACATGATATATAAGCTATCAAATGGTATATTCACATTGAAAGAAAAATGGTTCTCTGTTATACATATATATCTATAAATTCTGTATTAATGTGTTCTGGTGCATGCAGTGGCTGTATACACATACTAGGGGACTACATGAATCCGTCCTGGACGGATCCAGAGTGTGAGGTGTGTTGTGAGCACTCCAATATCCATGTCATGGCTCTGTAGCATGCTCTCAGTCTGCAGTGTGTACCATGTATTCTAGTGCATGCAGTGGCTGTATACACATACTAGGGGACTACATGAATCCATCCTGGACGGATCCAGAGTGTGAGGTGTGCTGTGGGCACTCCAGTATTCATGCCATGGCTCTGTACACATATTCTGGGTCTGCAATGTGTACCATGTGTTCTGGTGCATGCAGTGGCTGTATATGCATACTAGGGGACTACATGAATCCGTCCTGGACGGATCCAGAGTGTGAGGTATGCTGTGAGTGCTCCAGTATCCATGCCATGGCTCTGTACACATGTTCTTGGTCTGCAGTGTATACCATGTGTTCTGGTGCATGCAGTGGCTGTATATGCATACTAGGGGACTACATGAATCTGTCCTGGACGGATCCAGAGTGTGAGGTGTGCCATGAATGCTCCAATATTCATGCCATGACTCTGTACACATGTTCTTGGTCTGCAGTGTGTACCATATGTTCTGCTGCATGCAGTGGCTGTATATACATACTAGGGGACTACATGAATCCGTCCTGGACGGATCCAGAGTGTGAGGTATGCCATGAGTGCTCTAGTATCCATGCCATGGCTCTGTACACATATTCTTGGTGTGCAGTGTGTACCATGTGTTCTGGTGTGCAGTGTGTACCATGTGTTCTGGTGCATGCAGTGGCTGTATATACCTACCAGGGGACTACATGAATCCGTCCTGGACGGATCCAGAGTGTGAGGTGTGCTGTGAGTGCTCTAGTATTCATGCCATGGCTCTGTACACATGTTCTTGGTGTGCAGTGTCTACCATGTGTTCTGGTGCATGCAGTGGCTGTGTATACATACTAGAGGACTACATAAATCCGTCCTGGACGGATCCAGAGTGTGAGGTCTGCTGTGAGCACTCCAATATCCAGGTCATGGCTCTGTACACATGTTCTCAGTCTGCAGTGTCTACCATATGTTCTGGTGCAGGCAGTGGCTGTATACACATACTAGGGGACTACATGAATCCGTCCTGGACGGATCCAGAGTGTGAGGTATGCCATGAGTGCTCTAGTATCCATGCCATGGCTCTGTACACATATTCTTGGTGTGCAGTGTGCACCATGTGTTCTGGTGCATGCAGTGGCTGTGTATACATACTAGAGGACTACATGAATCCGTCCTGGACTGATCCAGAGTGTGAGGTGTGCCATGAGTGCTCCAGTATCCATCCTATGGCTCTGTACACATGTTCTCAGTTTGCAGTGTCTACCATATGTTCTGGTGCATGCAGTGGCTGTATATGCATACTAGGGGACTACATGAATCCGTCCTGGACGGATCCAGAGTGTGAGGTGTGCTGTGAGTGCTCCAGTATTCATGCCATGACTCTGTACACGTGTTCTTGGTCTGCAGCATCTACTATGTGTTCTTGTGCATGCAGTGGCCGTATATACATACTAGGGGACTGCATGAATCCGTCCTGGACGGATCCAGAGTGCGAGGAGTGCTGTGAGTGCTCCAGTATTCATGCCATGGCTCTATACACATGTTCTTGGTCTGCAGCATCTACTATGTGTTCTTGTGCATGCAGTGGCTGTATGTACATACTAGGGGAGTACACGAATCCGTCCTGGACGGATCCAGACTGTGAGGTGTGCTGTGAGTGCTCCAGTATTCATGCCATGGCTCTGTACACATGTTCTTTGTCTGCAGTGTGTACCATATGTTCTGGTGCATGCAGTGGCTGTGTACACATACTAGGGGACTACATGAATCCGTCCTGGACGGATCCAGAGTGTGAGGAGTGCTGTGAATGCTCCAGTATCCATCTTATGGCTGTGTACACATGTTCTTGGTCTGCAGTGTCTACCACGTGTTCCGGTGCATGCAGTGGCTGTATATACCTACCAAGGGAGTACATGAATCCGTCCTGGACGGATCCACAGTGTGAGGTGTGCTGTGAGTGCTCTAGTATTCATGCCATGGCTCTGTACACATGCTCTTGGTGTGTACCATGTGCTCTGGGGCATGCAGTGGCTGTGTATACATACTAGAGGCCTACATGAATCCGTCCTGGACGGATCCATAGTGTGAGGTGTGCCATGAGCATTGCAGTATCCATGCCATGCCTCTGTTTACATGCTCTCAGTCTGCAGTGTGGACCATGTGTTCTGGTGCATGCAGTGGTTGTATATACACACTAGGGGACTACATGAGTCCGTCCTGGACGGATCCAGAGTGTGAGGTATGCTGTGTGTGCTCAAGTATCCATGCCATGACTCTGTACACATGCTCTTGGTCTGTAGTGTGTACCATGTGTTCCGGTGCATGCAGTGGCTGTATATACCTACTAGGGGACTACATGAATCCGTCCTGGACGGATCCAGAGTGTGAGGTATGCTGTGAGTGCTCCAGTATTCATGCCATGACTCTGTATACATGCTCTTGGTCTGCAGTGTGTACCATGTGTTCTGGTGCATGCAGTGGCTGTGTATGCATACTAGGGGAGTACATGAATCCGTCCTGGACGGATCCAGAGTGTGAGGTGTGCTGTGAGTGCTCCAGTATCCATGCCATGGCTCTGTACACATGTTCTTGGTGAGCAGTGTCTACCATATGTTCTGGTGCATGCAGTGGCTGTGTATACATACTAGAGGCCTACATGAATCCGTCCTGGACGGATCCAGACTGTGAGGTGTGCTGTGAGCACTCCAATATCCATGCCATGCCTCTGTTCACATGCTCTCAGTCTGCAGTGTGTACTATGTGTTCTGGTGCATGCAGTGGCTGTATATACATACTAGGGGACTACATGAATCCGTCCTGGACGGATCCAGAGCATGAGGTGTGCTGTGAGTGCTCCAATATTCATACCATGGCTCTGTACACATGTTCTTTGTCTGCAGTGTGTACCATATGTTCTGGTGCATGCAGTGGCTGTGTACACATACTAGGGGACTACATGAATCCGTCCTGGACGGATCCAGAGTGTGAGGTGTGCTGTGAATGCTCCAGTATCCATCTTATGGCTCTGTACACATGTTCTTGGTCTGCATTGTCTACCATGTGTTCTGGTGCATGCAGTGGCTGTATATACCTACCAGGGGAGTACATGAATCCGTCCTGGACGGATCCACAGTGTGGGGTGTGCTGTGAGTGCTCTAGTATTCATGCCATGGCTCTGTACACATGCTCTTGGTGTGTACCATGTGCTCCAGGGCATGCAGTGGCTGTGTATACATACTAGAGGCCTACATGAATCCGTCCTGGACGGATCCATAGTGTGAGGTGTGCCATGAGCATTCCAGTATCCATGCCATGCCTCTGTTTACATGCTCTCAGTCTGCAGTGTGTACCATGTGCTCCAGGGCATGCAGTGGCTGTGTATACATACTAGAGGCCTACATGAATCCGTCCTGGACGGATCCATAGTGTGAGGTGTGCCATGAGCATTCCAGTATCCATGCCATGCCTCTGTTTACATGCTCTCAGTCTGCAGTGTGTACCATGTGTTCTGGTGCATGCAGTGGTTGTATATACACACTAGGGGACTACATGAGTCCGTCCTGGACGGATCCAGAGTGTGAGGTATGCTGTGTGTGCTCCAGTATCCATGCCATGACTCTGTACACATGCTCTTGGTCTGTAGTGTGTACCATGTGTTCTGGTACATGCAGTGGCTGTATATACATACTAGGGGACCACATGAATCCGTCCTGGACGGATACAGAGTGTGAGGTGTGCTGTGAATGCCCCAATATTCATGCCATGACTCTATACACATGTTCTTGCTCTGCAGTGTGGACCATATGTTCTGGTGCATGCAGTGGCTGTATATACATACTAGGGGAGTACATGTATCTGTCCTGGACGGATCCAGAGTGTGAGGTATGCTGTGAGCACTCCAGTATCCATGCCATGACTCTATACACATGTTCTTGGTCTGCAGTGTGTACCATGTGTTCTGGTGCATGCAGTGGCTGTATATACATACCAGGGGTGTACACGAAGCCGTCCTGGACGGATCCAGAGTGTGAGGTGTGCTCTGAGTGCTCCAGTATCCATGCCATGACTCTATACACATGTTCTTTGTCTGCAGTGTCTACCATGTATTCTGGTGCATGCAGTAGCTGTATAGACATATTAGGGGAGTACATGAATCCGTCCTGGACGGATCCAGAGTGTGAGGTGTGCTGTGAATGCTCCAATATTCATGCCATGACTCTGTACACATGTTCTTTGTCTGCAGTGTATATCATGTGTTCTTGTGCATGCAGTGGCCATATATACATACTCGGGGAGTACATGAATCCGTCCTGGACGGATCCAGCATGTGAGGTGTGCTGTGAGCACTCCAATATCCATGCCATGACTCTATACACATGTTCTTTGTCTGCAGTGTCTACCATGTGTTCTGGTGCATGCAGTGGCTGTATATACATACTAGGGGAGTACACGAATCCGTCCTGGACGGATCCAGAGTGTGAGGTGTGCCATGAGTGTTCCAGTATCCACGCCATGACTCTATACACATGTTCTTTGTCTGCAGTGTCTACCATGTGTTCTGGTGCATGCAGTGGCTGTATATACACACTAGGGGAGTACACGAATCCGTCCTGGATGGATCCAGAGTGTGAGGTGTGCCATGAGTGCTCCAGTATCCATGCCATGGCTCAAAACCATGTGTTCTGGTGCATGCAGTGGCTGTATATGCATACTAGGGGACTACATGAATCCGTCCTGGACGGATCCAGAGTGTGAGGTATGCTGTGAGTGCTCCAGTATTCATCCTATGGCTCTGTACACATGTTCTTTGTCTGCAGTGTATACCATGTGTTCTGGTGCATGCAGTGGCTGTATATGCATACTAGGGGAGTACATGAATCCGTCCTGGACGGATCCAGAGTGTGAGGTATGCTGTGAGTGCTCCAGTATTCATCCTATGGCTCTGTACACATGTTCTTGGTCTGCAGTGTATACCATGTGTTCTGGTGCATGCAGTGGCTGTATATGCATACTAGGGGAGTACATGAATCTGTCCTGGACGGATCCAGAGTGTGAGGTGTGCCATGAATGCTCCAATATTCATGCCATGACTCTGTACACATGTTCTTGGTCTACAGTGTCTACCATATGTTCTGGTGCATGCAGTGGCTGTATATACATACTAGGGGACTACATGAATCCGTCCTGGACGGATCCAGAGTGTGAGGTATGCCATGAGTGCTCTAGTATCCATGCCATGGCTCTGTACACATGCTCTTGGTGTGCAGTGTGTACCATGTGTTCTGGTGCATGCAGTGGCTGTATATACCTACCAGGGGACTACATGAATCCGTCCTGGACGGATCCAGAGTGTGAGGTGTGCTGTGAGTGCTCTAGTATTCATGCCATGGCTCTGTACACATGCTCTTGGTGTGCAGTGTGTACCATGTGTTCTGGTGCATGCAGTGGCTGTGTATACATACTAGAGGACTACATAAATCCGTCCTGGACGGATCCAGAGTGTGTGGTCTGCTGTGAGCACTCCAATATCCAGGTCATGGCTCTGTACACATGTTCTCAGTCTGCAGTGTCTACCATATGTTCTGGTGCATGCAGTGGCTGTATACACATACTAGGGGACTACATGAATCCGTCCTGGACGGATCCAGAGTGTGAGGTATGCCATGAGTGCTCTAGTATCCATGCCATGGCTCTGTACACATATTCTTGGTGTGCAGTGTGCACCATGTGTTCTGGTGCATGCAGTGGCTGTGTATACATACTAGAGGACTACATGAATCCGTCCTGGACGGATCCAGAGTGTGAGGTGTGCTGTGAGTGCTCCAGTATCCATCCTATGGCTCTGTACACATGTTCTCAGTTTGCAGTGTCTACCATATGTTCTGGTGCATGCAGTGGCTGTATATGCATACTAGGGGACTACATGAATCCGTCCTGGACGGATCCAGAGTGTGAGGTGTGCTGTGAGTGCTCCAGTATTCATGCCATGACTCTGTACACGTGTTCTTGGTCTGCAGCATCTACTATGTGTTCTTGTGCATGCAGTGGCCGTATATACATACTAGGGGACTACATGAATCTGTCCTGGACGGATCCAGAGTGCGAAGTGTGCTGCGAGTGCTCCAGTATTCATGCCATTACTCTGTACACCTGTTCTTGGTCTGCAGCATCTACTATGTGTTCTTGTGCATGCAGTGGCTGTATATACATACTAGGGGAGTACATGAATCCGTCCTGGACGGATCCAGAGTGTGAGGTGTGCTGTGAGTGCTCCAGTATTCATGCCATGGCTCTGTACACATGCTCTTGGTCTGGATCATCTACTATGTGTTCTTGTGCATGCAGTGGTTGTATACACATACTAGGGGACTACATGAATCCGTCCTGGACGGATCCAGAGTGTGAGGTGTGCTATGAGTGTTGCAATATTCATGCCATGACTCTGTACACATGTTTGTGGTGTGCAGTGTGTACCATGTGTTCTGGTGCACGCAGTGGCTGTATATACCTACCAGGGGACTACATGAATCCGTCCTGGACGGATCCAGAGTGTGTGGTGTGATGTGAGTGCTCCAGTATCCATGCCATGGCTCTGTACACATGCTCTTGGTCTGCAGTGTCTACCATGTGTTCTGGTGCATTGCAGTGGCTGTGTATACATACTAGAGGCCTACATGAATCCGTCCTGGACAAATCCAGAGTGTGAGGTGTGCTGTGAGCACTCCAGTATCCATGCCAATCTACTATGTGTTCTTGTGCATGCAGTGGTTGTATACACATACTAGGGGACTACATGAATCCGTCCTGGATGGATCCAGAGTGTGAGGTGTGCTATGAGTGTTCCAATATTCATGCCATGACTCTGTACACATGTTCATGGTGTGCAGTGTGTACCATGTGTTCTGGTGCACGCAGTGGCTGTATATACCTACCAGGGGACTACATGAATCCGTCCTGGACGGATCCAGAGTGTGTGGTGTGCTGTGAGTGCTCCAGTACCCATGCCATGGCTCTGTACACATGCTCTTGGTCTGCAGTGTGTACCATGTGTTCTGGTGCATTGCAGTGGCTGTGTATACATACTAGAGGCCTACATGAATCCGTCCTGGACGGATCCAGAGTGTGAGGTGCGCTGTGAGTGCTCCAGTATTTATGCCATGCCTCTGTTCACATGCTCTCAGTCTGCAGTGTGTACCATGTGTTCTGGTGCATGCAGTGGCTGTATATGCATACTAGGGGAGTACATGAATCCGTCCTGGACGGATCCAGAGTGTGAGGTGTGCTGTGAGTGTTCCAATATTCATGCCATGGCTCTGTACACATGTTCTTTGTCTGCAGTGTCTACCATATGTTCTGGTGCATGCAGTGGCTGTGTACACATACTAGGGGACTACATGAATCCGTCCTGGACGGATCCAGAGTGTGAGGTGTGCTGTGGATGCTCCAGTATTCATTCTATGGCTCTGTACACATGTTCTTGGTCTGCAGTGTGTACCATGTGTTCTTGTGCATGCAGTGGCTGTATACACATACTAGGGGACTACATGAATCCGTCCTGGACGGATCCAGAGTGTGAGGTGTCCTGTGAGTGCTCCAATATCCATGCCATGACTCTATACATATGTTCTTTGTCTGGAGTGTGTACCATGTGTTCTGGTGCATGCAGTGGCTGTATATACATACTAGGGGAGTACACGAATCCGTCCTGGACGGATCCAGAGTGTGAGGTGTGCTGTGAGTGCTCCAGTATTCATGCCATGACTCTGTACACATGTTCTTGGTCTGCAGTGTCTACCATGTGTTCTGGTGTATGCAGTGACTGTATACACATACTAGGGGAGTACATGAATCCGTCCTGGACTGATCCATAGTGTGAGGTGTGCTGTGAGTGCTCCAGTATCCATGCCATGACTCTATATACATGTTCTTGGTCTGCAGTGTCTAACATGTGTTCTGGTGCATGCAGTGGCTGTATGTACATACTAGGGGAGTACACGAATCCGTCCTGGATGGATCCAGAGTGTGAGGTGTGCTGTGAGTGCTCCAATATTCATACCATGGCTCTGTACACATGTTCTTTGTCTGCAGTGTGTACCATATGTTCTGGTGCATGCAGTGGCTGTGTACACATACTAGGGGACTACATGAATCCGTCCTGGACGGATCCAGAGTGTGAGGAGTGCTGTGAATGCTCCAGTATCCATCTTATGGCTCTGTACACATGTTCTTGGTCTGCAGTGTCTACCATGTGTTCTGGTGCATGCAGTGGCTGTATATACCTACCAGGGGACTACATGAATCCGTCCTGGACGGATCCACAGTGTGGGGTGTGCTGTGAGTGCTCTAGTATTCATGCCATGGCTCTGTACACATGCTCTTGGTGTGTACCATGTGCTCCAGGGCATGCAGTGGCTGTGTATACATACTAGAGGCCTACATGAATCCATCCTGGACGGATCCTACCATATGTTCTGGTGCATGCAGTTGCTGTGTACACATACTAGGGGACTACATGAATCCGTCCTGGACGGATTCAGAGTGTGAGGTGTGCTGTGAGTGCTCCAGTATTCATCCTATGGCTCTGTATACATGCTCCTGGTCTGCAGTGTGTACCATGTGTTCTGGTGCATGCAGTGGCTGTATACACATACTAGGGGACTACATGAATCCGTCCTGGACGGATCCAGAGTGTGAGGTGTGCTGTGAATGCCCCAATATCCATGCCATGGCTCTGTACACATGTTCTTTGTCTGCAGTGTCTACCATATGTTCTGGTGCATGCAGTGGCTGTATATACATACTAGGGGAGTACATGTATCCGTCCTGGACGGATCCAGAGTGTGATGTATGCTGTGAGCACTCCAGTATCCATGCCATGACTCTATACACATGTTCTTTGTCTGCAGTGTGTACCATGTGTTCTGGTGCATGCAGTCGCTGTATATACATATTAGGGGACTACATGAATCCGTCCTGGACGGATCCAGAGTGTGAGGTGTGCTGTGAGCACTCCAGTATCCATGCCATGACTCTATACACATGTTCTTTGTCTGCAGTGTGTACCATGTGTTCTGGTGCATGCAGTGGCTGTATATACATACTAGGGGAGTACACGAATCCGTCCTGGACGGATCCAGAGTGTGAGGTGCACCATGAGTGTTCCAGTATCCACGCCATGACTCTATACACATGTTCTTTGTCTGCAGTGTGTACCATGTGTTCTGGTGCATGCAGTGGCTGTATATACACACTAGGGGAGTACACGAATCCGTCCTGGACGGATCCAGAGTGTGAGGTGTGCCATGAGTGCTCCAGTATCCATGCCATGGCTCTGTACACATGTTCTTGGTCTGCAGTGTCTACCATGTGTTCTGGTGCATGCAGTGGCTGTGTACACGTACTAGGGGACTACATGAATCCGTCCTGGACGGATCCAGAGTGTGAGGTGTGCTGTGAGTGCTCCAGTATTCATGCCATGGCTCTGTACACATGTTCTTGGTCTGCAGTGTCTACCATGTGTTCTGGTGCATGCAGTGGCTGTATACACATACTAGGGGACTACATGAATCCGTCCTGGATGGATCCAGAGTGTGAGGTATGCTGTGAGCACTCCAGTATTCATGCCATGGCCCTGTACACATGCTCTTGGTCTGCAGTGTGTACTGTGTGTTTGAAGTGTACAGGCATCCATCCTGGACAATCCATCCACTGTCAAACCCAACTGTTCCACATAAAACCCTAGCTTAAGGTCAGTCTAGGGTTAAGCCCTCCTACATTCATCCTATGAATCCCTATCAACCCTAACATCTATCTGGATCCTCCACATATATCACCACCAATGCCCTGTCTGGAATTTGTAGCTTGGATGGATCTGGCATTAACCCAATGTGATCACCTAAGGTATAATAAGTTAAAAGGCCACACTATTTTTTAATTTCATAACCCTACCAAATGCAGCTAGCTGGTATGAAGTGCAAGATCCAATATTTGGGTTAATTTCAGCACTGCTTCTGCTGGAGTCTTCCTGAAAAGTTGAATCTTTGTTTATGGGAACTGTAACTGGTGTGACTAGTATGTAGAGTATAAATTAGCAATTATGAGTGTGTTTATATGTAATTCACCATTTTGTTTATTAAGGATATTCTGGCTCAAATGCTCTTGTTGATCTTCAATCCAACTTCCTGGAGTAATACTTGTTCCACAATGTGATATTTTGTATTTCTCATATCCAGGTGGACAAATGGTTTGAGATAGTAGAGTGGGCAGCCAGTACTGCAACTCCAAATTGTCAATTCCAACATCAATAAACCCTGGACCCTGCAAAGTGCTGCAGTTATCACTGCAGAGAGGATGAAACAATGGATTGTTGACATGATATTTGATGCCTTCAATTGGAGGATGTGGAAAGATATAGCAGAGTTTCAAGGCTTCAGCTCTTTTTGACTGCAACATAGCAGTTTTAGAGTGA
The DNA here is from genome assembly GCA_023014405.1 of Amanita molliuscula. NCBI lineage: Eukaryota > Fungi > Basidiomycota > Agaricomycetes > Agaricales > Amanitaceae > Amanita > Amanita molliuscula. The sequence goes on along the minus strand of JAEBUP010000088.1, from coordinate 44,983 downwards.
GGGCAGGAGTGGTTGCAAATTACAAAGCCTTGAGGAGGCATGACTGTTCAATGCAGAGGGGTGTGTGACAGTGTGACCATTATATGAGAGCCATGTAAGATCAATGTACCATTAAAGTGCAAAAAAAGCATGATGTCAGGTTGGCATTCTATACATCTTTTAAGAAATTGTAATAAAGGTAAGGTGGCTGGAAAGTGTGTAGCTAAGCTCACTCACTGACAGCCCAGATCTTCACTGAGATTAGGCTAGCCTGCATGGAGGAAGGAGTGATACTGGGCATGTCATTGGTTGACAAATGGTGCTTGAATGCTGGAGGCACTCACTGACAGCCCCTGGTCACAGGGAACTTTAACCTGACACACAAATAAGATAAACAGTAGCTGTGTACCATTCCTGCCAGCTGGAAGAGGTCACAGCCACACATACAGACAAGGAATTTCCACTCTCACCTTCACCTGCTAATATTATAGATATGACTGACAATTTACCAGCTCAGAAAGAAATAGGAAGAAAATGCAAGTAGCTTTGGGTGGCAGTGCACATCACCAAATAAGGAAGGTCTCTAGAATATGGCTTGAACATTATTCTGTTCATATCTCATGAACTAGACCACCAATTTCTTAGCTGTTGCAGGGCTGACATACATGATATATAAGCTATCAAATGGTATATTCACATTGAAAGAAAAATGGTTCTCCATTATACATATATATCTATAAATTCTGTATTAATATGTTACAAGCATTGGATTATAATAAATTGTGTAGTCACAGCAAAGTAACAAAACAGGTAAATATTTAATCAAATAGCTATAAATTCTCTATAAATCTTGTTTTGCTACTGATTTCAATGGCTAGTGGAAAAGTAGAAAGGAATCCAGGACAGCTACAGAAGAACACACTCTTGCAAAATACACTACAGATGCAAGGGAACATTACTTACTATGAAAAACAGTCAATACCTGGTACAAAAATGAAATAACATAATCATGTCATCTAGCTGATGTGATTTTTCCATCCAAGGACATAAGCACCCAAAGCATCAGCTAGACTCACAGCAAGGTTTCCTACCATTTGAGTACAGAAGCCATATAACTCTGTGCAATGTGACCTTTCCACTCCACTGACAAAGTAGCACAATTTGCCATCATCTTCCAGGACAGCAACATCAAGCCTGCAAAATATGCGCAAAGTTGATTGATTGTTGCTGATTAGTTCCTCTCTCCTGACCAGTTCTTGGAATGTTTTTGAAACAAAGTTTAGAAATTTAATGGTACTTTTTTTTGAGTTCCAGCAGTTGATGCAAGAGTTACACAAGATTTTTGTCTTACTGGAAGAAATATGAGCAGAAAAATTGACATGGATTTGGCAGACATACTGCAATGAAGAAAGTGGGTTTATTGTCATGGCTTCAAAGGGATCCTGATTAGGGGTTGTGCAAATAACATATAATAGGTGTCCCCCAACAAAGAATGTCCTTAATTGTCCATAGTCCATTGATGGAATAAGAGGCATGGAAAACCACTGGGGTATAATCCAGTCTTCAAAGTACTTGTATTGCTCCATGGAGGCAATCACCTTCTTGCTTATTATATGCTCAAGATCTGCTGGGTTCCCATTAATCCTGAAATTCTGTGATGAGCTGTAGGTTTGCTTGAGGACTATTGCTTTACTCTTGAGAACAGCTGGGGACAGTGGATCTTGCACATAAAAAATATCTGGATATTTAGTGTGAGTGACACCTTCTGCAATTTCCTTAAGACACTGCAGGTAAGTGAATTTGTTCCCATGTCTGAGGAGATCTGGAGGAGGGGGCCAAACACTGACATGCTCTGCAAGAGCACACATGCCTTCCCAGTATAGACAAACTTCTTTGGCTGATAGACCATAATTCAAAAGAGGGTCCCTGGCAATTATAAATGAACAAATACAAGATATTATAATGAACAGTCTCAGATGAAATCACAGGAAAAATCAAGGCCACCAAAAACAAGGTCTGAAGATAGACACTTCTCCCAAGCAGGTCCTTGTTGTGTGAGAATTGCCTCTGAGAATTCCTTCCAGCTCATGTAGTTCACATCCCACTGGAAGACTCCAGTAGGACCATCCATCAACACAGGAACTGTCAGCTGTCAGCTGTCACATTCACATTTTACATAGGGAAACAAGAGTGCAACTTGTACTTACCCACTCATATATCATCCAGCCAAAATCTGTCATTTGTGAAAGGTCTGGAAACACTTGACTTGCTTTTCCACATCCAGGTTCTTCCTTAAATTCTACAAAGAATTGAGGGTTCGGGGCATCTTGTGTACTAATTGCCTTGGCTGAAGCAGATGGGTCTTCTATAAATGCTAATACCAATTTTTTGTCAGGGATCTGCATCCCAGCTGGATCAGGCATTGATCAGCATGCATCACCTATGTGGGCAATAAGTGATAGAAGGAATGAATGAATGAGCTTTGTGACCTGTGCTGTATACACCAAGATGATTCAAAGAGGAAAGAGGCTCTCCTTGGGAATCAATTGTTGGGCTAGTGTGCTTGTCTGTTGTATTTAAAGGTTGACATATTTCATCATTGTCCTTGTTGTCATTGATACTGTTATGTGATACTTCCAGATTTATATAAATCAGCACCTATGTAGTTTGTACTGCAATGTTAAGCACCTTGTTCATTTTCATCAAGTTCCTCAACCCAATGCCCTGGAGGAGTAGTTGACATGTGGTGGGGTGGTGCCCTGTGAGTCTCATATCCAGGTGGACAAACAGACTGAGATGACAGTGTAGGCATCCAGTATTGTAATGCATGATTGTCAATTCCAACATGCACAAATTTGGCACCATTTCTAACATTGCAACTATCATTGCAAAGGGGGTGAAGTAGTGAGTTATCAACATGATTCATGATGCCTTCAACAGGAGGGTATGAATATATGAAACAAGCTTCAAGGCATCAGCCCTTCTTGAATGCAGCAGCATGGCACTTTTGGAGTGAGGGCAGGAGTGGCTGCACATGACAAAGCTTTGAGGGGGCATGAGTGTCAAAGAGATAAGGTGCAGTTGTGTGACACTTTGTGACTGTGATTAAACCTACTGGAACCCTTGCTCCACTTACCTTTCACACAGTTAGGCACTATGTCCATGCAGCCAGCAGTCTATAGGAATCAGCAAGAGGAATTGGAACATATGTTAGCAGAGATTGATGATGGTGTTCTAAGGCAGATAGTCCAGATGATTGTGTTGTGGATGATGATGTGTATTGAAAGGTTTTATAGATGGTCACTGATATGTAACAGATAGCTATCTGATGCAGCCCATAGTATGGGTTGACATACTTATGCATTGGCATGCATAAGGGTAAGGGTATGCACCTGGGTACTCCAAGGTATACCCACACCAATCACTGGACATACTTGAACATATTGAAATACTATATCTGGGAGAAAAAGTTTCTGCCATAGTAGTGAATGCATGGCCATTGGTCACTCTATTACTGGAGTAAACTCAACAAGCCAAGTCCAAGGTATATTGGCATGGAGTATGTGGCAGAAGGTTACTACTCAAGACTAGTTGAATTTAGGAAATACTTCAATATCACATCTCTGTAAGGCACATATATGAATGGTCTTCAGGAGTGACATTTATCCTGTTCTTCATATGTATGTGAGCTACTAGAGTCATCAGTCAGTTCATGTTTGTCATGGCATGCTTCTTCAGCTTCAAATTGATTTAGTTCATTACCTTTTGCATCTGATAGCCACAATGAGATTCTCTAGTTCCTGCTGCACATTGATAAGTTGACTTATATTGTCTTCAAGTGGATTGTAAATGTGATGTTTCTGCTACTTCTCAACCCTCACCATTGCTACCCTCTGATATTGTTGCATAGACATCAGATATTGCCCTTGAAAAAAATATGTGCTGAGGCACCCTTATCAAACTGTATCAGTAATTGCATTAATTCCTCTTCCCATTTGTTACATTGTTCTGGGGGATCTTGCAGAAGCTGATGTGCAACACCTAAGGGTAAGTACAGAGTAGTATAGGACCCTTCCAGTGTAATGATCATACAGCCACATTTTGCTTCTCCTGGTGATCCTCAACCCTTACAATGTGCAACTGCTGCTTCCCCCAGTCACAAAATGCAATGCTGCTCTCAAGAAGGGCTGAAGACCAATTTGCCACATATTTCCATACATATGTCATGCAATAAATCAAGTATTGTGATAATATAAAGTTCAAGTTGGAATTGCTAATTTTGCATTGCAGCACTTGTTACCCAATTGGCTATTCAATACATTCCTTCACTTGACATGAGAAACACAACATGCCACCTCACAGAAACAGTACCATAAGACCTTGACATTGATAACAAACTACTTAGAATTTCACTGATGTCTAACAAGACAGTGAAAAAGGTGCACCTGATTATTATTATTATTATTTATTTATAACTGATGATAATTGATTTCTGTATTTCTATAGTCCTTTTGTTACATTGTTACAGTTCTGGGCATTGCATCTGAAACATGTCCCACAGTTCCTTACCTGTCCCTCTGCTCCCAAGTACATTCAATGTCTCCTCCTTCTCTGTCTTGAAGCTGCATTTGTAATGAATCCATTGAATGCAGGATGTAATATTATTTACTCACTTGCTACTTCCTCTTCCTGATCTCTTATCCTTCTTCTGTTTCCCCTCTGAAGCCATATAACCATATTGATATCTCTATCAAATGAGGGAGGCACCTTTCCATCCAGGATATGGACATCCCCAATGGTTGACCCAGTTTCTGTGCTGGGAGATGGGATTGTAGCTCCATTGGATTGAATGATCAGTGGACCACCTGTCCAATCATAGCTGTGGGCAAGAATATTGCCCCTGTTTTTCCAACTCTCAGTTAATTCCCTGTGCAACAAAGTATCATATAGCATGCAGGCCACTTTATCAGGTGTGCACTGTGTGATAAAGGGCCTGAGATGTTCTTTGTTGTCCTCAATGGAGGAGGCCAAGGTCATAGCCACTTGCCAAAGAAGAATATCAAAAACATCTATAGCAGCAGGTGTTGCAGCAGAAGATGTGGGAGCCATTGTGACATGCCAGAATTCCTTAAGCCATGTCATAAGAAGCCGGGAGTGTTTTCTGGAATCAATTAGAAGTACTCTCTCCCATTTCCCCATTGGGGAAACATCATCATATGAACCAGGATGGAGCACATTTGAGAGCTCCAGGACCACACAGAACAGGACCAATCCAATAAGGCCATGTTGTTTGGTGACATCTGGTACATGTGCCTTGTCCACATCTGAAAGTGATGAGATTGTTGAACTAGGTCTTCACTTGAAGACTCACCTGAGTCATCACAGTGTTCCACCAAGACCTGGTGGTAATATAGGACCATTCTGTGGAACATCTTCCAGCTGCTCCTGCTGTCAGAATTTGTGAGCAGCTGTGAACCAACAAATGTCTGCAGAAGACCTATACAGGTCTCCTTTAATGTGCCAGAGCAATAGAAATGGCCCCCAAAACAAATGCTGTGCTCTACAGTGACCACAGCATGTGGTGTATGAGGCCTCATATAACTAGTACAGGACCATTAGCAGAAGGTGGACAAAATTGACCATGACTTACAGCCTGTCACCAGGTGACAGCATTACAGCATGTATCTCCCACATGTTCAAATTGATGTCTTGTGGGTCAAATGGGGAATAAAAATTTTTGGATGAAAAGGATTGCTCCCCTCCTCTTTTCTCTTGCAACAACCCACCACTTTTTCCCTGTTTGGACATCAACATATGTCCCAAAACCATTGCTGTCTATATGCCAATGGCTTATGGCACCAGCTGTTGCTGCCAGACCCCACCTGATATCATAATTTGGCTTCTCAGAGTCCCTTGAGTCTTTCCTGCAATATGGCCTGTCCATTGTGTGGACCCAAGCCACAGAATCACTGGAAACATTATGGGATGGCTCTGTACAGCCACTTGGACTTGGGAACTCCAAGGCATTCAAAATTCGACCTTGGGGATGGTTGGAATGAAATAGTAGGTTCCTTAATGTGCCCTTTGTGACTCTACAGGCCAACCCATCTTCATCTGGTGCAATTGATAGGTCTAACCCTAATTAGCACATGGCCATAATTGTTGGTGTAAAGTCTTCTTACCTTGAATTGTTCTGACAGCATCAAGATTACCCAGCCTCTCCAAGCCTCTCCTGTTAAATACTATCCCCTCATGCTCCATTTCCCATACCACAATGTTCTTCTCCACCAGGATATCCTGAATCTCTTCAGGTGACTTGTGTTTAAAGACTGTGTTTGACATGATAACAAAGGCATAGTCCTCTTCTGACCCTGTGGGGATTGCAGCCTTTGCCAACCTTCTCAGAAATTCCCCATCTGCATGTGACTGATTAAAATTTAGCTTTTTGTAAATAGTTACCTGAAGATAAAAATTATCTTACACCAAGTGAGGGCTTGTAGGGGTGAAAAGTATCCCAATTTCCCTCATACAAATTCTGTTCCTCCAAATCAACCCGCTGAATTGGAGTATCCTCAATTGAGCATTGCTCAGGCTCAACCTGAAAATGTCAGTTCAGAGATTCTTAGAAACCAAATTCAATAGAAATACATATAACTCACCAATTCTTTTGTCAGGTCTATTGTCTCTTGGATCTGACTAGGGAAAATTGTCTTTCTCCCCTGCCTCTTAACTGTTTCAATTTTTGGTTGAGTCACTACATGTCTTTTGGAGGTTGATGCATGTGATGTGGCCACCCTTAAATTTGCACCAGGTCTTGTGTCAAAGTCACTGTCCTCTGAGGATGGCAATGTAAGAGGAGACATAGAGCTCCTATAACTTGGTATCAGGTATGGTGAGGTCCTGGCCCTAGGTCTTTGCCCACAGGGAGGAGGGCTAATTTGGTCATCCTCTTCACTTGCATTCCCCATGGGAACATCTTCATCCTCTTGATGCTGATGACCAGTCAGTGATCCAGTTTGCTATAAGTGACACCACCCACCTCCCCTTGTTGCCTGAATGGAAATTGTTCTGCAAATGTTGTTTGCAGAAAATGCTCCATCATGATGTCATCATCTTCTGCTGCACCCTGCCTAGCCTGTTCCTCTTGTTCTTGTTCCTCTTGCTCCTCTTGCTCCTCTTGTTCTTGTTCCTCCTCATTATCCTCCTCAACCTCCTCAACCACCTTATCCACCCCAGTTCTCATCCTTCCCAGCTTCCCTTTCCCCTACCTTGCCTTTCCCAGCACCCTCTACCTCAACTTGCATTGCATCACCAGCTTCTCTTTCTGTTGCCCCTTTCTCTTCATCCTCTCCATCTTCATTCCTCATCCTCTCCCTGCTTTTCCTCTTCCTGTCTTTTTTCCATGTCATGCCTACCTTCCACCATTCTCTGTCCTTCCTGACATATGTAAGGCAACATCATAGGCCATGCAGGATGACATTCTTCCATCAAAACAACTGAACTCTTTGAGGGTGCTAGCCACTATCATGCTTTTATCTTGTCAAATATTCAGCAATTATTTTTACCACAGAGAAGGGATGGTACCCTCTTTAAACCATGCATCCTCCACATCTGACAAGTTAACACAGATACCACTTGCAATATTCAGATAATCTGAAAGAAATTCCACCTCCTCTGCTTCTTCACCCCTCACTAATGCAAAAATCATCCTCCACAGTCCCTGCTCAAGGTCTGCTATGGGCTGAGGCTTATAGTTCCCAATGCATTGCCAAACCTAGTAGTTATTTAGGAATATTAGCTTATAGCATCACCAATTAACCTTTAAATCTCACTCCAATGAGGCATTCCCTGCTAAAGTCCCTGGTGTGCCATTGGATGCCACAAAGGAGGACAAGAGGAGAGAAACAGAAGGATAGGAAAAGTGGGAGGCGTAACTGTGATTTATCTTGCTTCTCCACCCCTTCAGGCACAATGAGGTCATCATGTCCCTATATGATACAGCAATAAGTATACAGTTGCACAAAAAGTTTAAGATTGAGATTAGACTCACTGCAAGGAGGCATTGTATGTGATATGCCACAAGAAGGATACTCTGGCATATATTTATTCCTGAAGCTCTCTCAGACAGTGCATTGAAACAACCCCACAGTCTCCTCATTTTCTTGGAAAGACGTCCATCTCTCACTGATATTGCACTTGACTCCTCATTGGGAACAGACATAAGCATCTCCCTGCTTGTTTTTACCTTTATAAATCTACTTGCCCTTTCCACCAAATGTTTAATGCTATCAATGTGTCAGAATGACTTGAAAAATCAGTACTAAATGGAGCTTGAACAGTGTGAGCTTACTTACACTCCTTTCTGTGGTTTTGAATGGTAATTTGACATGCCTGGGTATGGGCCCTGATGATTCAGGATAAAATGTCCATGTCATGATATCACAGAGTTTGTATTGCATTAGCACATTCACTGCTTTTGCAAAATTGATTCTGTTTCTATCATCTTTGTAGGACACCCAGGCAAGTTTATAGCCCACAAGTGAGCAAAAATAATGACCAAATGATCTCTGCCCATCAATTATTGGAGGTGAGTTGAACAACTCATTTTCTTTGTCAAGAAGCTTTTCAATAAGTTGCTAGGCATGGTGAGGACTACCTAAAAGCCAAAAATGAATGACACTCACATGGCATTCTTCCTGCAGTTGTTGAGGGAAAAAAGCAGGATTCTTAATAATGGTATCTGTAAGCCAAGGAAGAGAGGCCAAGTAAACTGCCTTGGCATGAGAAGCAAGAGTTGTGGATGTGGACATGTTGCTGTCAATAGATTTCAGTTATTTCCACCCAACTGTCAACAGAAGTTGGACTCACTCTGATTGGACTGATGTCTGTTGAACTGTTGTCTGGACATGATGTGAAGTCATAGTAGGTCAGCTGCAGTTGAGGAGGTTGACTTACAATGCAGGTGGGTGCAGGGTGATTGTAGCAAGATAAGGTGTAAAGCAGTGCACTAAAATGTGTAAGCAATTCCCATACATGTGGCTGTGCACATAATGATCTCAAGATTGCTAGATATTGCTGAAGAAAGCATCATGCTGTCTGGTTGCCAGCACAGCTGTTTATCAAGCACAACATTCTTGAGAACAGTGGCAATCCAATGGTAGGCAGTGAGATGTGGTAGCAGGAAACTCTGTGGCTGTGCATCAGGAAAACACATTTTTACTTTAGTCATCCTTTTGCCTCCTTTTGGTGTACCACAGAATTGCTACTTTATCTAATTCTCCTTTTACAAGGCCAGTCACTAACTTGAATAGTGCATTTTCAAGGGGCACTTAAGAAGCACTAAAGGAGATGTAAGAGTGGATCCAAGACACAAAAAGAAACAATTTGGCTTATGAGTGGCCATGCCAGATCAGGTGATGGATGTCCAAACCACATGGGACTGTTGTTGTTGAAATTCATACATTCATTCCTTGATTCCAGCTGAGCATGGCTATTTCTGTTTATTTATTGCACTTACATAACACATTCCTTACAAATAATTTTTATGTGGCAGTGTTGTGTGGCAGTGTTCCTTCCTGGTAGCAGGAAACTCTGTGGCAGTGTTGTGTGGCAGTAGTCCTTCCTGGTAGCAGGAAACTCTGTGGCAGTGTTATGTGGCAGTGCTCCTTCCTGGTAGCAGGAAACTCTGTGGCTGTGTTGTGTGGCTGTGTTCCTTCCTGGTAGCAGGAAACTCTGTGGCTGTGCTCCTTCCTTCTACCAGGAAACTCTGACTGCTACTTTCATGTTCTTCCTATTTCTGAGCTGGTTTGTATTGACCTCCCAGCTGGTAGGAAGGGTACACAGCTACTGTTTGCCTTATTTGTGTCAGGTGAAATGCTACAAGGAAGGAACACAGCCACACAACACAGCCACTGAGTTTCCCAGGAAGGAACACAGCCACACACAGCCACTGAGTTTCCTGCTACCAGGAAGGAACAATGCCACATAACACTGCCACAGAGTTTCCTGCTACCAGGAAGGAACAATGCCACATAACACTGCCACAGAGTTTCCTGCTACCAGGAAGGAAGCACTGCCACATAACACTGCCACAGAGTTTCCTGCTACCAGGAAGGAGCACTGCCACATAACACTGCCACAGAGTTTCCTGCTACCAGGAAGGGACACTGCCACATAACACTGCCACAGAGTTTCCTGCTACCAGGAAGGGACACTGCCACATAACACTGCCACAGAGTTTCCTGCTACTGCATACTGGAAAGTCATCAGAAGCAAAAGTTCATTCAGTCACACAATCAGAGTTATTGAAGCACAGCACAATTGTCTGTTTATTGTACACTGGGAGGAAGTGGTTTATGAGATGAAAGAGTGAATGTTTGGCCAGGAATGGGGCAGGACAGTTATTGAGGTGACAGAAAGCCCAGGATCTGCTAAGACTAAATCCTTGCCACCATTTCTGAACTGTTGTACCTCCATCATCCAGTTATGGTGAGAGATAAGTTGCTAGGCTCAAATCACTTGGAGTCCTTCCACACCCAAGGAGTATGAGTGCAGGGGATAATATTTCTCATAGTCAATTGAAAGAAGCTCAGTCATAGAGAAATGTCATTTATGAGTAATATGTCAGGAGAAGTTGTATGTGGATCCATATCTCACAAACAATAGAGTTTATACAGAGAATTAAATAAGTGCAAACAGTTTGATTTCAAATTCTAACATGGTGGTGACCACAAGGCCAAGAAAGCAGGCTCAACAGTCAAGGAAGATAAGGCTTCCACAAGCAAGTAATGCAAACATAGCAGTGAACAAGAGAAGCATTGAACAGAAGAAACCATGGGTGCCCATGAAAAACAAGTTCAACAAGTGTCAACTTTTGACATGCCATGACATTCAGGTGCCATGCACTGATGGCAAAAGAATAACTGTCTTTCCAGGTTCTGAGTAAGTCTAAAACATCTGTTCATGTTAAAACATGTAAGCAGGAATAATACATGTCTAGTGTTGTTGTGCTGCCATGGGATGAGGATGAGGATAAGACTGCAAGCACTTATTGGAATGCACTTGTGAAAGACATTAGAAAAAGCAAGAATGGAAGAGTTTGGTTTAGAGTCAACTGGTTCTACTCCAAAGAGCATCTTTCCCAACCTGATATCCTCCAGAATCAATGGTCAGTTCTGTCTATGACATAATTAGGTTGCTTATTGCCTTTCACCTAGCTATAATATACTTCTGAGTATGGAGAGAAATGAGCTGATAATTTCTGATCATGAAGACATCATAGACAGTAGATCAGTTATAGGTGAGTACCAGCCTAAGTTCTATTTCTTTAGTCATTCAAATTCAATAAAACAGGATTACAATCCATAAAGCATATGGATGATACCAATCCATATCATTCCCAGATTGCAAGGGATCAGTTGTTTTGGCGCATCAGATTAGATGCAAAAAATGGCCTACTACATGTACAGTAGGTTTAATCTGCATCAGTGGCTAAATGCTAAAATAGTTTGCCAAGGATATAAGCCTAGCTTGCACCTGTAATGTCATTTATAGTCCTAGCCAAGGAAGGCAAAGGTTTTGTACACAATGTGGGATGTGGTATCATGAAAAGTGCATGCAAGTCAAGGAGCAAGAGAGTCAGCTGGAAGGGGCAAGTGAATTGCAGCAACTTTTTAATTTGCCCATTGTCAGGGGATGGAGTGGTGAAGTTCATTCTAGCTGGGAGCTGATGGGCTCTGGACACAGGGTTGCAGCCATATGGGAGTGGCTAAAAATGGGAAGCATACCAGAAGATTGGAGAAGGAAAGTGAATCACAAATGGGTTGATGAAGTGCTTGTAAGAAAGTGGGCTGGGTACACTTGTCCTGGGTGTGGGAGACAGATTTAGTCTTGAGATGCATGTGTTAAGATTTGATACTGTGTTTGGGGGATATGATTTGGAATAAAGTATACATGATGTGCCTTTTCTAATTATGGGAGCTTATACTGTTAAAGGCTTTTGTAAAGGAGTGTAATGAAAGCAGGATCTGCTTGGATGTTTGCTTGTCAAACTTTCTCACAACAATTTGCCCAATCTTGCTAGTGGATGAAATAAAATATTTCACTATAGGAGGAAAAATCCTCACTGCCTAATGGCATGATAAACATAAGTAAGCATCAACAATCCAAAGACACACCTCATTCGCCATGCAGTGAATGTTTGCTTGAACCAGAAAGTTTTTCTTTTGCAAATTCCTGACAAGCATAATTATCTGCTTGTGATTCTCCACATTATCATTTTCCAGGGTTTGCAGCAGCTCCTGGAATGGAAGCAGCTCGTCAGCCAGCCTTTCAATCTTGCAGTTTGATTTAATTTTCTTTCTTGGAGAAAATATTGTTGATATATCAGAAGCTGAGCTATGTTCTGACACTGAGGGCCTTCTTTTTTGTACCCTAACTCTGACTGGTCCAAAAGCTTCCTTGTTGTTATTGCCATTTTTTTGGTATTGGTGACACCATCAGTGGTTGGTCAGGTTGTGTATGGCTTGGCTCATATGTGAGACATGATTTGAGTGAGGGTATGCCAGTGGAAGTTGGGATGGATGGAAAGTAGGAACATATAGAATTTTCTTCAATATCATGTTAGGTTGTTGATATTGCCACAGGTGTTAGAAGGTTACTTACGCATTCAAGTGGATGAAGATCAAAAGCAACATTTTTCCATTTAGAGCATTCTAGAGGAAAATAAGATAATTGAGACTTTAATTTTATATAGGATCCCATGCCTTTTTGGGTGGAGTTTGACATGAATGAGGCAATAAATAAAATGAACATGATCACATGATTGTAACTTAATTGTATAATGACATAAGCACTGCAAAATATGACAAGCTTATAAATTCATTGTCATGGATGAATCTGTAACAATTCCTAGTGGAAAAGGGCTAAACTTGGTTTCCCACTGCCACCTGCCCACAACTTGAACATAAGCACCCAATGCATCAACCATACTCACTCCAAAATAACATGATTTATCAGTATAAACAATATGTAGCTGTGTCCCATGTGACCAGTGCAATCCCCTGACAACCAAACAGCAGTCCCCCTGATGTTCTATGGCTGCAACATCCAAGCAACAAAATTGAAGAAGGAAACTCTGTGGCTGTTGTGGCTGTGCTCCCTCCTGGTAGCAGGAAAATATGTGGCTGTGTTATGTGGCTGTGTTATGTGGCTGTGTTCCATCTATGACTGTGTTGCTTCTGTGGCTGTGCTCCTTCCTGCTACAGGAAATGCTGACTGTTACCAAAGCTACTTGAATTTTCTCCTTCTGAAACACTTTCATTTGCATTTTGTTGCCATTCCCACTTGGTCAACCAAACAGTAGCTGTGTAGAAAGAGAAAATGCAAGTAGCTTTGGTGGCAGTGCATATCACCAAATAAGGAAGGTCTCTAGAATATGGCTTGAACATTATGCTGTTTATATCTCATGAACTAGACCACCAATTTCTAGCTGTTGCAGGGCTGACATACACTACATATAAGCTGTCAAATGTTGTACTTACATTGGGAAAAAAATGGCTCTCTGTTATAAATATATAGCTATAAATTCTGTATTAATACATTTGAGTCCAATGAAATAGATAAAAAGAAAAGAAAAATATCTCCCAACTCTCCAAGTCCATATCTTCATAATCATCATCAACGTCATTACTGTAAAATGATAGGGAAATGAGTTATGCTCATAACACAGCCCCTTGACCACAATGGAGATGCCTGACTATTATCAAGGTGATCCAAGGACTGTCAATGGATGGTTATGACAGATGGAGACTTATTTCATGCTCACAAGGGAGCAATCAGACCTGTGAAAAGTCTCAATCTGTTTATACCAAATCAAGGGTGGAAAGGACAACCAAGCAGCCGACTGGAGTGGAGTACAGCTCAGATCTGTGGCGAGGAATGCCATGGATTGGATTTCTAGCTGCAGGAGGAGTCCATAAATGAGACTTTGCAATTATGAACGCTATCTTTTTATTTATATATTGAAAGAGTCGCCCGATGGAATATATCCAACGGGTCTGGCAATTCCAAATGCATGTATGACTTGAATAGACACGATTCAATATGCCCCTTCCAGAAGCCGCTGTCACGGCATCGAATCCATTCTCTTTGACCTCTTGCAAAACCACATCATGGTGCTCCGCTAGCCACTTATTGTTCCTCCTAATCTCGCGAATAAGACTGTCCTCGCACGCAGCTTGGGCATTCCGTGTCGTGTTCTCCCAGGCACCGTTGGTGATAACTGTGATCGCACATGAAATGGACGCTTGGCAAATCAAGCTGCCCACTGCAGGCAGAACACCGCGTAACGTGGAACACGCGTGGCTGGCCGCGGTTAGAGAGATCCCCAACTTGGCGCAGCTTCTCTGCCGCTCCGGAACAGTACGATTGGGTGAGGGTTTGATCCTAAGATGAAAAAAAGAGCAGGCGAAAACCCTCACATTTCGAATCTCATCCCTTGCATTCCCATTCTGCCTGACTAGCCACTCCTTCACGAGTCCCACGCTCGCCACGCTATTCCTGCTGAGCACCTGGATGACCCCAAGCGGGGGTAAAACCCTCTCCTTCTCGATCCGCTCCAGTATCGTCTTCACATCCGCTTGGTGCCGGGCGAGGAGCTCAGGGGTTTTGGTCAAGAAGCGCAGCGCGATGAGCTACAGCCACGGGTGCGAGGGCCTATATCGGGGCTGGTAGAAGTGCGAGACGGCCTGGCAAGAGGCTTCATCTCCCTCTCCCTCTCCCGGCACGCTCCGCTGCTGCTGCTGCTCGTTCATCCAGAACCGAAGCACGTCTTCGTACATCCCCAGCCGCTCCCAGAGGAGAACCATCCCCTCGGTGTAACCGCGCCCCGAACAGAGAACGAGCGCATGCGTGGGGTCGTACGGGATCACGTCGCTCTTGAGGACGTTGATGGCCTTGTTCCGGAGCCCTGCCGCAGGGAGCGTGAGGTACAACTCCAACAGCGTATTCCACACCGCGACCTGATCCGCCTTTTCAACCTGCTTACCCATCTGACTCTCCAGATCCACCATCTCTACCATCTCTCCTTGCTCACCAGAGGGAACGACCTTGACACCTTCCTCGTCGACGGTCTGGCCCCACCGCCGAGCAGCGACCGTCTCGAGAAAGACGAGGACCTGTTCCATGTGGTCAACGAAATGAGCAAAGTAGAGTCGCGGGATATGAGTTTTCTCAATGCTGGTGCTGGTGCTGGCGTCAAGAGTAATGGTAACGGTGGTGGTGGTGGTGGTGGTGGTGGTGGTGGTGGTGGTGGTGGTGGTGGTGGCTGCTGCTGCTGCTGCTGCTGTGACAAGGGTTGTTGAGGCTGGTGTCCCATCGTCGCCGCCCGAGCATGAGAAACAACAGGTGTGCGAGAGACAGGACCGACGGTCGATGGCGTCCCAGGCCGAGACTGTGAAACGGTGCTGGGTTCGTACACCGATTCCGATCGACGAGCTCGTGCAGGACTTGCAATAATGCTCGACTCTTGTCGTGCCGTTCTAGTAGTCGAAGGCGATGCTGGGTCGGATGTTGCTGTCTGTAGAATCTCCGTTCCAGAGCCAGGGCCAGAGGACAGGCCCAAGTACGAAAGGTATGACGCCGTCGCAGGAATCTTGTTGTCTCCAGGAACCCCTCCTGTTGCCCCTGCCCCTGCCGCGGCCGAGGTGGGAGAATCGAGAAAAGTCCCGGTCGTCGTGCACAAGTCTATCAACAGCTCCGTCGTCTCTACCGGCAGATTATCAAGCCGTGCCCGGTCGTAGCGAGCCAAATTGCTTTCTGCCTGTTCCGCCTGTCAGCTTTCTAGACTGGCTACACCTCAAACCACTCGCACGCACCGCGTCGGATCCCAAGATCCTCAAATACGTCAAACGCCTCCCCATTTATTTGCGCGCATCCTCAATCTGGATGCTCAAATAGTCCTCGTGGCGGTTATACCTCTTGGCAAGGTAGGAGGCATGATCAAAGTAGCCGGCCTGCCTGCACACCCTGGTTGCCATTTCCAAGTCGAACGGGAGCTTTCCGCCTGCCACTATCTCGTCCGACTCGGTACTTCCACACTTTGTCTCAAGCTTGATAAACCCATCTAACCGTGCCACATCCTTTAGCTTGGTGTACGTATTCAACAGCGATGTCGTATGGTCTGCGTTGGCTCTCCCTAGCGTATGCAGTTCCTGAAGGTAGGTCACCAGGATTGTTTATCCTCTGCGAATCGAGGAACCGCCGTATGACGTAGCTCGCTTGGACGTGTCCGATGGTGTGCAAGTACTACTGCATTGCGCCATCATAGTCGGCCTAAACTCGCGAGACGATGTCCCGGACGCCGTATGGGA
Organism: Amanita molliuscula; assembly: GCA_023014405.1. Lineage (NCBI taxonomy): Eukaryota > Fungi > Basidiomycota > Agaricomycetes > Agaricales > Amanitaceae > Amanita > Amanita molliuscula. The sequence continues at coordinate 28,634 of JAEBUP010000088.1, read as the reverse complement.
ACGTGCCTGTGTATGCGACGTATTTATTTTCTACGTCGAAGATGACAACTTTGGTGACATCCTTGGGTTGGTCTGCTGTGTTGGAAGCGACGAAGTGCCGGACTGTGGCAGAGGCAGAGTTCGCTGCGGGAGTGAATGAAGGAGAGACGATGACGATGTAGTGGCGGTGGGTATGTATTGAAGGTTTGTGGCCTGCGTACCGTTAAGTGCCGTGTCGTAAAACAGGGGACAAGACACATACGTACCTTCGTATGCGTAACATGCTGCTCTTCCCTCTGTCCCGCATAGATAAATGGCTTCGGGTCTGGCGACGACCATGTCTCTCGCTTTCCAATCCATCCTTGCGCACCCCAACCCTGTGCCAATCTCGTCGACGATCGAAGCAGGAGCACCACTTCCTTTGCCCGAGACTTGGTAGCAGAGGACACAGCTGGTGGTGACGATGAAGAGGAAAGTATTGGGAGAGTCGTCCGAGGATTGTTTGAAGCCAAGGCCAGTAACGGGTTCGCTGGCGGCGGCACCTCCTGTACCTGGCCCGTGCACCGTGCGGACTTTGGGCAGAGCGGTGCTTCTCAGTTCATGTTAGAAAATCTTCTGCAAGTAAACTTGGATTTTCATTAGCCTTAAGTTTTCAATTAGATCAACATACCCGAGTGAGCGAGGGATTGATCGAGGTGTCTGTAGAGCAGGACAGTGCCATCCGCAAAGCCGATGGCAAAGTGGGCGAGGTTGAGAGTGAGAGCGAGTGCGGTGGCAGAGACGGGGAAGGGGTGGTTTGAGAGTTTGAGGGAGCGAAGGAGGAGAGGCGGCGCTGGGCTCGAGGACGGCTTTGGGTCGCGGGTGGTGAGGTTGAATATCTTGAGGATGGGTCCACGGGAGCTGGGCTCTTCGCCGATGGTGACGAGCATGCCGTTCTGCTCAGCCATGTGGGTGACGTGTCCTGCGGAATGGGCCACCCAGACCGGGGCTCGAGGAGGTGAATGGAGCCATGGATGTCTGTGACGAGCACGCTGGCGGACGAGGGGACGAGACACGACGTCGAAAAACACGAATTGGCGCCAGTGCGGGCGCGTTCAGCCCCGTCAGGCAGGAAAGCATGCCACTTACCGCAGGCGCAGCGGACTTGGCGTCTCGTAATCCTTCCGAGTTCGAGTTCGAGTTCATACTCGTCCTAACTACAAGTCTTGTGCATTACAATACTCGTAAGAGCTCGGCCTCGTCCTCAACTCTCGTCTCCTACCACCCAGACTCCCCTTCTCCTTCCTCTTGAGGGAGAAGCGCCACCATGGTGGCACGAATATATATCGATGAGAATGAAAAACACGTGCTCGAATCTCGGAGAGCAGAAATTGAACTTCGCTTGGTAAATTCTCGATGCCTGCCAGTCAGCTGTTATTGTTGGTTTCTAGACAAAGACGAGGCGATTCTCAAGCCTCTTGAATTCAAGGTTCTGCGTTGTGGATAGCTACCATTAGTCAGCATATGTTGCCAGCCAAGCTGTGACACGATTGTGACGACAGTGGCCTGCGCTATCTCTGATTTCGCCATCGCCAGAAGTCCATCTCATATCAGCACTATGCAAAACGCTGAAAGTTCTCAAGATGTACATTCCCAGAGTAAGTTGGACAAGCTCATATGGCCACGGCATTCTGATTCATGCCTTTGCCAACAGTAGTTGCGGAGACAGAAACCATTGACATGCTTCAAAAGCGATACGCCTGCCCCTACTTCCGCATTCTTGTCATAGGAAGGGCAAATGCAGGAAAGACAACCGTTCTCGAAAAGGTTTGCGGTGTGTCGCGGGGCACAAAACCTATCATATACGATCGAGATGGTACCAGACTTGAGCACAAGAGCAACATACTATCACGCATCAAGAAGCTTCTCGGAAAGAAGATGTCGTCCAACACTCATCTGATGCCAACGATAGAGGTGAGTGGCGGAGTTGTGTGATGTGCCTGCCATTGACACGCAACGGATTTAGCGGGGCATTCATGATATTGAGCATCAGATCACATATCCCAATAGTAATTTCATCTTTCATGATTCACATGGTTTTGAGGCAGGTTCAGAGGAGGAGATAGGGGAGGTCTGGGAATTTATTGAGAAGAAATCTGCTGCAACTGATTTGAAAGATCAATTACATGCAATTTGGTATATTTATTGTGGTATTTTCATATTCCAGCTGAAAGTATATATTCAGGTACTGTGTACCCATGGATTGTCCTCGCCCTTTGCCACCTGCAGAACTTCAGTTCTTCAATAAAGGGACTGGAAAAGGAAAGTCATGCCATCCATATTAAAACCAACATTTGATAGGAATTTTGTAGTTCCTCTTGTGGTGGTATTCACCAAATTTGATGCTCAAGTTGTCCAAGAATATGTGAAACTACCTGATGGGAAGGATCAAGAAACCACATGGAAATTAGCCAGAGAAAATGCTGAAAATATTTTCCAGGAGGTCTACTTGCCCAAGGTTTTGAATACAAGTAATCCTCCAAAGGCATTTGTGCAGTTGGAAGGTGAGTGATATACAACCTGTTTTATTTTAGATAATGATATTCTGGATAAGACATGGACAAGCCTGATACAGACTGCCCTCAACTGACAGAGAAAACAGCTAATGCAATTGACAATGAGATTTTGTTTCAACTTTTTGTCTCAACACAAAGGAATAACCTGGATCTCTGTATTAAGAGAGCTCTTTTGTAAGTAATTCATTCATGAGTCTGATATTATTGACACCTTATTACAGATGTATTCTGAATGCTCAGAGTGAACCCTGGTCAAGAGTCTTTTTCCAGGTTTTCTGTGTCTTTCCATTCTTCTGGGTAAGTCTTTTCAATTTTTGCCCTAGAACAGATACATGACAAATGACACATCAATAGTATCCATTTGTGAGTATGATGCATATATATTTATGGCATGGTTAGAGTTATTGTTAGACGGATGTGAGTAATACCAACATCATCAAATGAATGAACTGAACAAATTCTATAGCAAAAACAGAATGTAACAGATGTAAGTGATATCAAACATTCCTCCTCCATATTGACAATGTAACAATAGTGGGCAAGTGATGTTGATATATTCCATTGATACATAAACTTATAGATGCTGTAGAGAGTGAGTGCTACTATCTGATAAGTGCTAATATCTAATCTGATCAACAGGGAGTAAGTATAACCACACATTTTCTGGAAGGGAGGCTAATCAAAGTTGTTGAATCAGTCTGTAAGTGGCACAGTAAAGGTACCATACCCATTGGTTTTATTGTGTCTCCTGTGACAGAGGGTGAGTGAAAGTGCACATACTGTATTCTTATGATGTTTCATACCATGATTTACAGTTTGTGAGTGAAAATGCACATCCTGTATTCTTATGATGTTTCATACCATGATCTACAGTTTGTGAGTGGAAATGCACATCCTGTATTCTTATGATGTTTCATACCATGATCTACAGTTTGTGAGTGGAAATGCACATCCTGTATTCTTATGATGTTTCATACCATGATCTACAGTTTGTGAGTGAAAGTGCACATTCTTATGATGTTTCATACCATGATCTACAGAAAGTGAGTGAAAATGCACATACTGTATTCTTATGATGTTTCATACCATGATCTACAGGAAGTGAGTGAAAATGCACATACTCTATTCTTATGATGTTTCATACCATGATCTACAGGAAGTGAGTGAAAATGCACATACTCTATCCTTATGATGTTTCATAGTATGATCTACAGTTTGTGAGTGAAAATCCATATATTGTATTCTTATGGTGTTTCATAGTATGATCTACAGTTTGTGAGTGAAAATGCACATACTGTATTCTTATGACGTTTCATACCATGATCACTACAGGAAGTGAGTGGAAATGCACATCCTGTATTCTTATGATGTTTCATACCATGATCTACAGTTTGTGAGTGGAAATGCACATACTGTATTCTTATGATGTTTCATACTATGATCTACAGTTTGTGAGTGGCAATGCACACACTGTATTCTTATGATGTTTCATACCATGATCTACAGCTTGTGAGTGAAAATGCACACACTGTATTCTTATGATGTTTCATACCATGATCCACAGTTTGTGAGTGAAAATGCACACACTGTATTCTTATGATGTTTCATACCATGATCTACAGTTTGTGAGTGAAAATACACACACTGTATTCTTATGTATGATGTTTCATACCATGATCTACAGGAAGTGAGTGAAAATGCACATACTGTATTCTTATGATGTTTCATACCATGATCTATAGTTTGTGAGTGAAAATACACATACTATATTCTTATGATGTTTCATACCATGATCTGCAGGAAGTGAGTGAAAATACACACACTGTATTCTTATGATGTTTCATACCATAATTTACAGAAAGTGAGTGAAATGCACATACTCTATTCTTATGATGTTTCATACCATGATCTACAGTTTGTGAGTGGAAATGCACATCCTGTATTCTTATGACGTTTCATACCATGATCTACAGGAAGTGAGTGAAAATGCATATACTGTATTCTTATGATGTTTCATACCATGATCTACAGAAAGTGAGTGATGTTTCATACCATGGGCTACAGGAAGTGAGTGAAAATGCACAAGTTCAGCCAAGGACTCACTTTGGGTGTAGTTCTTCATGATACCATGTCTTCAGTCTGTGAGGTCACTCTTCAAATAGCATTCTTTCAATTCTTATCCTTTTTCTGTTTTAGGTAAGTCAGCATACTCCAGATTATATGAATATTCATTTTCCATCAGCTTGTATGTAAGTTCCAAATATGTCTTGCATTATCATGCTATGTTATCATCAGCAATCACTTCTGTCATTATTTGGAATACAGATAGATGAAAAATTTATGCCAATGCATGTGAGAGAACCAGAAATTATTTCCCCTTGTGCAATGTTGACTCATGTCTGATAGGAAACACATTGCCAAGTATTAACTGGTAATATTGTCTTTTGTACAGAAATAATTAGGCTGATACACCACCAAAGCAATCATCCTCCTTGCAATGGAAATGTTCTGGATAAGGAAAGACATTGTTGAGGCACTAGACAATGCTTTTGACAATTTCAAGGAAAAAGAATATGTGGCCAAGTTAAAGACTCAAATCACTTCTGACTCAGTTCCATCTGATCATGAGAGTTTGCTCACATTCCTCCATAGTATAATTGCCCAGATGTAATGGTATGTATTTTCTTGGTACATTATTTTTTTCACTTTTGCTGAAGGAAGATGCTCTGCTTTGTTATGCTAAAACTATTTTCTTTACCATCTTTCAGTTCCCAACTGTCATGATACTGCTGTCATCTTTTCACAAAATATCATACTTATGAATATCTCAGTGATTGTTTATGCTTCATTACCAGCTATGACTGACCTGTGACCAATGCTTATGCACAACTGCCTGTTTAGGAATTATCTACATATTATATAGCCCTACCATCAGGGGAATCCCTTGTGACTTAAACTTCACATCAGCAAACCCAGATTTTTGTTGTAGCTGCAGTGCTTTTTTGAAGCCAATCTGCAACTTGAGCTAGTGGACCAGTACTTCATTGATGTGCATGCTGCATGCCTAGGATGGAATCAAAGTCAATCTGGCATCATTGAAGCAAGTTGTAGACATTCAAAGCACTTCAAAGTCTTGAAGGACCTTCTGTGTAGACAGTTGTGCTAGCAGCTCTCGGATCAACAGGCTTGGTGGGGATCAGTGATACACAGATGGGGTTGACCAGCTTCTAGTTGTTATGAGCAGAAAAACTGAATCAGTAACAACATGTGACAATGTCCAAGGATGGATGGATGTTCAATGATAGAGAACAACACCTGGAGGACCTGGAGGATTTTATTTCATTTTTACTCTTTTTGTTTGACTCAAACAAAACATTACAAGATGAGGAACAACAAGGCTTGAGGAAGTTACTATGTTAGGACTGCAGCCCATATAAAGAAGGTGATGAGGTCAGCATTGGTTATAGGGAAGACCAAGTGCTGAGATATGTCAGACTGGAGAGAAGGTCTGGACTGTGATAGGTATCATAGGCCTTGATGGAGGACATGGGAATGGTTGAGGTGCCAATGGTTTGGGCATGGCCATGGTGGGAGGATAGACCTGGGTATGGTCTAAGGAGGGCTTGGTGGTTGTTGTGCATTGTCTCTATTGTGAGGGACTTTAGCTGTGCACTGACCACCCTCAAGGTATATAAGGGCTGTAGTGTAGTGTAGAGAGTCCCTAAGACTCTAGGTAGTTTGTTGTACCTACAACACTCCTGAGCAAACATCTTCTCATCTCAGCTCTAGTCCCCTCTAAGAGGCTTTTTGGGTATGTTTAGGTGCAGTCCTAACATAACCTAGAGTCTTTCTTACTCTACCCCTCCATGTGTCTTACAGCACCAAGCACATCTTTCTTGTCATTGCTCACAGCACACACAGAGGCCTAGTTTCATATCTGAGAGGTAGTAACTGCATAGCCCATGACCTCTCTAGGCAACATTGATCAATGACACACACACTGTCAATGGGCACTGTCCAAGTGTCCTCAATACTCCCATAAAGGGACTGTCTACCAAACAGTTACAGATGAGAGTCAGAGTTCACTGGTGGTTGCTGCAGGTAGGCACACCCAGGTACTGGCACTGTAATTGTGGAAAAACTCAGGAATGAGTGAAACAACTCATCTACATAGTGTATCATGGCAGAGACAAAGTCCTCTCATACCCTCTGTACAAGCAGCCACCACTTAAATTTGGGGCTTGGCACATGGACATTGAGGTGAATTGCTGGGCACTTGTATTCAATAGCTCGAGGATTTCCAAACAACAGACAGCAACATCCCTCTATTCCCTTGAGAGGTGTTTATATACTTGGTGACAGGTGTGGAGGCTGCATGAACAGAACTATTGTTGGTGGAGGCCCAAAATAGTTTGAATAAATATATTTTTACAGAGAATTATATGAGACACAATGCAGTGCTCATTCACATACATTTTGCCATACACCCACATGACACTATCAGAGATAGGATGTATCTTTGAAGCAGAGTGGGTAACCAAGAATGACAGGGTCTGGTTGGGACCCTGGGATTTCATCAGTTACACAGTCATTTGCCAATATGACAACCATATATGACTATGGTGGAAACACTGAAAAGAGATACAACAAGCAGAATGTGTGCACTTGTGTGTGATCTATAATCCACAGGACTAGTGCTCTTTGTGCTTCTCTGGCATAATGATCTCTGACAATTGTCTCTGATAATGTCCTGCAGGGGTTTATGTTGTATCAATGTTCATGTGCAGGGTGTAATGGTGGTATTCATGCTTGGTGAAGCAGGATTGTTTGTCATTTGAGGAAGGCTGTTCCTACAGAGTGTCTTCCTTGATAAGGGTGGATTCAACTGGGGAGTAGGATGAATAGGTGACAGAGTTTTGGGGTGGAACATCTTGGAGAAAAATGGGAGTAGGATGAGGCATTGTTTTTTGTATATCTGATGTTTTGTTTGAGGATTTGTCTGTTGTAATATTGAGCCATGGATTTTACAATATGTTTCAACAGTTTTTATATGTTTGAAGGATATCTGCAGCATTTTTGAGGTTTGTTTCAGGTTCCCAAGAGTTTTTGTTTGATCTGTACCCTCTCCATTTAACCAAATACTGATATCTGGTTCCTTGTTTCCTGTGCATTGGGATTGCTTCTGTTTCAAATTCCTCTTGTCCATTTATGAGATCAGGGGGTGGTTTTGTAAAGTTTGGTCCATGTGCTGTTGTTTCCTTATATGGGGTTAGGAGTGTAGCATGAAACACAGGCTGGATTTGCCATTGTTTTGGAAGTTTCAGCTTGTATGTGACAGGGCCTAGGACTTGTTTGACTGTGAAGGGTGCTTCTCTTTTTGGTGCAAGTTTTCTTGATTCATAGGGTATTCAGAGGTTTTGATTTTCAAGCCAAACTTTGTCTCCTTTTTCAAATTTGATGCTTCTGTCCTTTTTCCTGAGTGCTACCATTTGTCTAGCAAGTTCATGCATGCAAGTGCTTCTTCCCTAGCTTTCTGCAGCATCCATAGTTGTTCTTATGCTGTGGGAGTTGTCATCAGGTGTGCAGCTGTGGGAATGGCAATGGGGTTCATTCCATACATTAGTTGGAATGGGATGATTTGATGGCATTGTGATGTTGATTGTTATGGGCAAATTCTGCTATTGGTAACAATGATCTCCATTTATGCAGTTCATTCATGCAGAACATTTGGAGATAAATTTCTAGTTCTTGATTGACTTGTTCTGTTTCACTGTCTGTCTGAGGGTGATAGGCCATGCTCATTCTATGATTGATTCCCAGTGCTTTTCCTAGTTCCTGAAATACTTTAGATGCAAATTGTGGTCCTCTGTCAGATATGAGGATGTCTGGCAAGCCAAACCATTTAAAGTTTTTGTTTATGTATAGGTTTGCTATTTCTAGCACATTGATTGTTTTGTTACAAGGGGAAAAGGTTACCCCTTTGTAAGGCCATGGTCCACTGTGACCATGATCAAGTCAAATCCATCAGAAATTGGCAGATTAGTGACAAAATTGATTGTGACTTGTTGAAAAGGACAGGTAGAGTCAGATTTAATTGGGTATAAAGCAGGGGTGTTCAGGTGAGTGTTCACTTTCATTTGTTGACAGAGTGCACATCCCTTGATCCATTCTTTGGTGTGTTTGTTCATGCTGGGCCACCAGTAATTTTGTTTAAGCAGTTCTAGAGTTTTGAATTGTCCTGGATGTCCAGATGTGGGCAATTCATGGGTGAGTTTGATTAGCTGGGTGCATAGTCCATCTTAATCTGGTATGTATATTTTCCCTTGATAGTGAACAATATGGTCAATGTATGTCCAGTCTTGGAGTTTGGATTTCATTGGTGGGGTGTGATGATTTTGAATTACTTCAATTAATGTCTGCCCAAAGTCATCTTTGGCCATGCTTTTTTTGAGTTTCATTGCTAGGTCATCTACAATAACCCTGATGAATCACTCTGGAGGTAGTACAGTGACATCTTCTGGGGTGTCTTTGGTTCCTATGTGGTCAGGTTGTCAAGATAAAGCATCAGATTTGAACATTTTGGTACCTGGGATGTGTTCAATTCATAGATTGAATTCACTTCAGAATGAGGACCAGTGTGCTTTTCTGGGGGTGAGGTGCTGTGGGGTTCAATAAAATGATAAGTTCTTATGGTCACAGTGAATGATGGTCATGTGTGGTGATCCATGAAGGAAGTGTTGCCAAGCTGCAAGTCCTTTTACAATTGCCAATAGTTCTCTGTTGTAGTTGTGGTAGTTTTGTTACATTATAGTTAAGGCATGAGAAATGAACCCACAAGGATGTAAGATTCCCATCTCATCAGCTTGTTTCAGGACTGCCCCTACTGCTGTATTTGATGCATCAGTCTGTAGGGTAAATGATCAAGTGATATCTGGCATCTGAAGTACTGGGGCAGTGGTGAATTGTTGCTTCAGTTCATCAAATACTTTCTGCCCATCTGGTGTCCACAGGAATGCTCCGTTTTTTCTTGTAAGATCAGTGAGTGGTTGTGCTAACTCTGCAAAGTTTCCAATAAACTGTCAATAGAAATTTCCGAATCCTAAGAAGGATCACACTTGCTTGACTGTTGTTGGTATTGGCCAGTCAGCTATTCCTGCCAATTTGATTGGATCCATTGTTATTTCTCCTGGTTTGACCATCATTCCAAGGAATTCAATCTCTTGGACACAAAACTTGCATTTTTTGAGTTTAAGAAACAGGTCTTTGTCTTTTAATCATTTCAAAACTTGTTTTGTCTTGGTTCCTAAAGAGGTAGTAACTGCATAGCCCATGACCTCTTGACAACATCAACAAATGAAACAAATGAGACACAATGCAGTGCTCATTCACCTACATTTTACCATATGCCCAGGTGACACTCTCAGAGATTGGGTGCATCTTTGAGGTGGACTGTGTCACAGACAGTGACAGGGTCCAGACAGGACTGAGAGAATTTATCAGTGATACAGTCATTCACCAATATGACAATCATGTCCAGTTGTGGTGGAAACACCAGATAGAGGAACAACAAGTCAAACATGCACAAGTGCAATTCCTCCTGTGGCAATGTGAAGCTGAGCAGGAGTTGGAGCAGAAGGAAGCCTGGGAGGCTTTATTAGAGCAGAGGGCAGCAGCTCGAGCAATCATATGGGCTGAGTGGGCCATGAAAAAGGCAGAGAGGGAATATCAAACCCTCATCAAGTTACTGGAAACTCAGTACAGAGGAGATCAGTCCAACCCAGTCTGGCTGGCACTGATGGTGTCCAAGTACAACCAGTGGCTCCTCTTGATAAACAACAGTGACAAGGCTATCCACAAATACAAGGTGGCCTTGGAAAGATTAAGTCATGCGCACCATGTACAAGAGTTGTACAAGCATGAGGGGATGATGATGGAACACATGGATTGGAATGTGTGGATGCATGCCATGAATGGCAATATATGGGTGACACAATATGCCAAGTGGAAGTGCAAGCAGGAGGAGGAGGAGCATTGTAAGGGGATCCGTTTTGATCCTCTTCTCATCACAAAGCCACCTGGGGCTATACTGGCCAGGACACCAGAATGACTGCTCACTGAACCAATTAATTACCTGTGAACCATAGGAATGGACCACTTCCTAAAGGAAGTCAACAAGGAGTCATGGAATGATCACAAGGCCAGGGTCTTGGGATGGTGCACTAATATCAAGGCAGTGTTACAATTTCTTTCTCTAATGTTCACTTTTGTTATTACATCTCATTACTTGTTTTACTTCCCTGTTCCACTCCCTTGTTTTACTTCTATTTATACCCTCCCATTGTTCTCCGAACAGTATATAAACCTGTGCATATATCATAGTTCTTCAGTTCCAACTTAGTCAAGTATTGCTCTCATCTGAACTGTTAGGAGCTCCCACTAACAAAAACCCCAAAGCCTCGCAGAGGTGGAGTGTTACTCCAGAGACAGAATGCAGGCTATATTGCAAGCCCTACTACAAAGATGTTTCTACTAGAGAGAACTAACTCCTAGTGAGAGAGAAACCATCTTGAGTCTTAAGGACTCAAGACTACGACTGTCCGACCTTTATATACCTCCAGGGAATCCCCCCTGGTACCTCCCATAGACCAACAACACTCCCTTCATGTTTCAGCGCTCATCCTTATTGTCCTGCGCATGTTTCATGAGAGCGCATATGAGCGCGATCCTCCCACGATGACTCTATCCTTTAACGGCTGCCTCTAGCCAAGCCTGGATCTTCATGGACCACCCTAGACTGTCCCGACCTTATGGTTCATCAGCACACATATATCCATGTATGGGATCATATGCCGCTTTGCTTTATTCTGTACTCATGCCTTCTCGTGGCTATTGAGTCTGTTTGTCAGCGTCCGTGTCCAATATCCTAAGCTGGTCTGTATCTTCCCAGCATATGCCGTGAGCGCTAAGTATGAGCACTGCCTCGTGTCATCATAGTGTGGCCTTTCCGCCATTGGTCTAATGACCTTCCTTCTTCTACTGTTGTCTCGGGTTTGTCTGAGCTGTGCCTGTGTCTGGACTTCCTCCTCTAGACCTGTCGCCAAGAGCCACCATTGCTGTGCGCTCTCTGTATAGTTAAACGATCCTTGGTCTTGGTCCCGCAATGCATCTATCCATATATGTCCTAGTGGCTGTGCTCCTTGACTAATCCTTTCCCTCGAGTCCTCGTATGGCAGGTGCTGAGCTAATCCCTCATAGGGGCTTCTGTGGCTGTGTCCATAACGACTTCGGACTCCTATGCCTGTGTGCTCTCGGCCCTGTCTGGCCCTGTGGCTGTACCCATGCCATATCCTTGTAGTGACTTGTGACGCTGATGTAACGCGCCCATAATGATAGGGGTGTCACCCTCCTTCCTGGTATACTGATGGCTCCTTGACTGGCCATCATCTCGTAGTCTCTTGAATGCTCCCATGCCTTGATGCACGTGAAGTGTTCTCCTGGTCTCCTATGACAGTCCCTGACTGTCTCTTATGCTCCCATAGTGGTCCCTGACCACTAGATCAAAAAATAAAAAGTTCCTGCTAGGATCCACTCCTAACATGAACAATCTCCTTGCTCTCACTTTCCTCATCACTCAAGCCACCTTTGTCACTGTCCAGCACAACGTCAGGAGCAACCTTTGTCCATTGACTGGGATTAGACCAAGCCTCTAGTTGTCAATGTTGACTCAGGACCAAAACTGTTATGAGCACAACTCATTCCCTATACTTTTCACAGTAATGACATCAATTATGATAATGAAGATACAAGCTTAGAGGGTCAGGTTATATTTTCCTTTTCTTTTTATCTATTTCTTCGGACTCAAACATATAGATATGAGGGATGGATGACAAGACTTACTGAAGGAAGCCTACATGAACACTGCAGCCCATATATGGAAGGTGGTTAGGTCAGCATCGGATATGAGACATACTGAGTACCAACTAGGATGACAGCCCAATGATGGGCCTAGGCTATGACGGATACATAGGCTGAACGGCACCTGAGGGGTGACATGGGAAACAGCTGAGTGCAGTGACAATAAGACATGGCTGTGCATGGGAAGACAGTGTGTTGGTGTGGGAGGATATCTCCAGGAATGGTTAGATGGGCACAGGTTAGCTGCTGCGCATTGATCCCTATTGTGAGGGACTTCAGCTGTGCACTGACTATGCACAGACCAGGGAGAGACTATATAAGGGCTGTAGTTTAGTGTAGGAGGTCCTTAAGTCTCTAGATAGTTTTTGTCACCTAGACATTACTAGCAGAGCAATACAAATTGTCTTTGACTTAACAAGTCATCACTAAGAGAGTTGAGGGTTGTGTTTAGGGACCTCCTAACAAAAACCAAGGGCATCAACCTTAACACAAGTTGGAACTCATCAAACTGCTTAGTGCACTGTCACTAGCTAGACAACATAGATCTGAAACAACCCAAAACCAGACTCTCTAACCAGAGACCACCAAACAAATCCTTTCTCTTTAAAGGAACATACTACCTAGAAGGACAGGAGCTCTTTTTCTCAACACTACAGAAGCATTGGGAATTTTGAGGAGTAGGAAAGAACAAGAATACCCCAGTATCCAACAAATACTTTGAAGGGGATTATATTGAAGGAGACGAAAACTCATTACCTGGAAAACTTTGGGTTGAGTGGAGAAATGAACAAAAAGAACCAGGAGAAGAACCAGAACTATACTTTGAAAGACCCAAAGAAACTCTTTGGTGGGAAGAATACTGTGACACCGAATTTTATTTTGACAGCACCAACCCATACTACACTCTCCCTGAAAGGGCTATAGCTGGGTGGAACACCTTTTTGGAACAGAAACAGATTGAATACAAACTAGGAAACCTGAAACCTGAAACCAACACTGAAACCGATGCAAAACAGATGGCAACCAATACCAAAACTGCTGACACCTTGAAAGGAGACATCAAACCAGTTTCAGCATGAATCTTCACAGGAGATCAGACTGAAACTAGATCATTCATTAGCTGGTTCAGTGACTTCTTTGCAATAAATGCCCACAACTATGAGGAGAGACATGAAAAAAAGATAAGATATGTCCTCCAGTGCCTAGGAAAAGAACTCGACAACTGGAAAGAAATAGTCTGTGAACAGCTGGATAAAAAAGACAGACTCACCTGGGAAAACTATGACACTTTCATCAAAAAATTCCTTGAGGACTGGGGAGAAGTAAACACCACAGTTAGAGCACTGAATGAACTTACCAAGCTATGAGTTGGAGGGGAGATCACTGTCCCAATTTATGTCCGAAAATTCAGGATGCTCATAGGATCCTCTGGATTAACCAGAATTACCACCCAACTCCAGGCCTTTGTTTGAGGTTTACCAACTACCATTGCTGCTAAAATTCTCGAAGGACAAGGCAACTTTAAAGCTATCACAGACACTTACACAAAAGCTGAACAACTCAACACAGCATGGGAAATGATGAAAGCATTAGGAAAAACTGCTGAAGCAGGGTGCCAGTTTAATAAAACAGGAGGATCTAAAACAGTTCATGCCATAACAACCAGATGTCTAACTGATGGACAATGAGGGGAGTACATGTGTTCTGGGAAGTGTTTTAGATGTGGAACCATCAGTCACTTATCCTGAAACTGCCCAAAGAAAGATTCCAAAAACCTGCCAATTCACCAGAACAATCACTGAGGATAATGATGCCAAGAAGATTCACACAATGATTGCAGCACTTAGCACTGAGGAACAAGACACTCTCCTCACCAACCTCAAAACCAGGGTTTTTAAAGTGGAGGAACCAGAAAGCAGTTGGAACCTCCAAGAACAATTATGGACAGTTAGCACTCAACTCTGTAATAGTAAAATCAAATAATAATCAATGACTATCAATAACTGTCCAATCACCTGAACTACCTGCTGAAATATCTGCCCTTGTTGACTGTGGAGCAGAAGGAAACTTTATTGACAAAACTATAATGAAAACTATGAACAAAGAAACATTAATCTGACCAATATGAGTCAAAAATGCTGACAGAACAGTCAATTTAAATGGGATAATCACACATAAAGTCAGAATCCCATACCACATTGGAAATCAATGAATCAAGACAAACTTCCTGATCACTAAGCTAGGAGACCAGAAGCTCATACTTGGACCTCCCTGGTTAGAAAAATATAATCCAGCAATAAACTGGAAAGAACAAACCCTTCTGTTTGATCACCTAGTCCCAGAAAAACCAATAAGGCAAATAAGGAAAAACTTGGATCAGGAAATCGATGAGTACTGGATCAGGGTTAAAACTTCAACATCACAAACATTAGAACATACACTATGCAAGGAGACCTCAACAACTCTACCAGATGAATATCAGGAATGGAAATCTACCTTTGAAAAGCACCCTCAGAATGATTTCCATTTAGGCATACATGGGACCATGCAATAGATCTCAGAACCAGATTCACCCAAAAAGTCAACAAGATCTATCCACTATCAATAAAAGAACAATCATCCCTCAATGAATGGATCACCAAACAACTGGCTAAAGGATATATCAGACCATCCAAATCCCCACAGGCTTCACCATTCTTCATTGCAAAAAAGGAAAGCAGAGTGCTCTGGCCATGTCAAGACTACCAATACCTAAACAAATGGACAATAAAAAATGTGTACCCACTACCACTAATCTCTGATCTAATGACTAAACTATCTGGTGCTCAATATTTTACAAAGCTAGATCTCCAATGGGGATACAATAATGTCCAAATAAAGGAGGGAGATGAGTGGAAGGCAGCCTTCATAACTAACAAAGGATTATACAAACCAACCCTCATGTTCTTTGGTCTATGCAATTCCCCATCTACCTTCCAGACAATGGTGAATGAATACTTCCAAGATATGATCAATGAAGGATGATTGATCATCTACATGGACAATATCCTAATATGTGGAACAACAACCAAAAATTCAGAAACCTGGACAAAATGTGTCCCAATACAGCTAAAAGAGATCAACTTGTTTCTCAAACTTGAAAAATGCAAGACCTACACAAGGTCTCACACTACACATGGACAATGTGCTTTGGAGGACAGTCAAAGTCCAAGCACAGAGCTAAGCAAAGGCAGCTGGCCCAAACACCAATTAAGAGGGTCAACCTCAGGACAATGGTTACTGTAGAAGAGGCAGTAGCACAAGTAGCTGGAAGAAGTTACCCAGTTGTAGTGGAGCCCAGGCCAGTCATGCAACCAGTGCAATCATATGCAGCAGCAGCAGCAGGTCCTGGAGAAAACAAAGCACAAGTAGTCACTCAGGGAGGTGACAGCACATGGTGGGGTGGCAGAATACCCACAGCTGCGGATTGGCACTCAAAAGAAGAGTATCCACAAGGGGCTAGTTGTGGAAAGGGAGGCATGGTTGCAATACCCTTACCCAAAAATGTCTTGGGCCAACAGTGGTTTCAACCCCAACATACCAGGATATTGTTACCTAGTACTGATCAAAAAGACTACTGGGATGAGTTCATGTGGCCAGCCTACCCACAAATCCAGGAAATATGCACCTGGGATAAAAACCTACAAGAAGAAGATGTGACTACCCTTATCAGGAAGTCATACTCTCATCCAACCACCTTGCACATCGAAAAATACAACAGTAATTGTAGGGGATGGTTCCACATTGAGGTCCTTAACTGGGAAGGCATGGGACATTACAAAGTGGGCAGAATTCCGTTCCAGATCATGGTGGACATGATAACACACACATATCATGCCTTAATTGGATGGCAAGAGCACTGGGGAGATTCTGACACAATACAACCACTACCTGAAACACAACCAGTGACAGCAATAGCTGCATGGGAAAATGAAATTCATCAACAGGCAGAGGGAAGGCAACAGGCAGTGACCAGTATGGGACAAGCCACCACCAAGATAATAAATGAGTATCAGCAGTTGAGTCAAACAGAGCCAGGACCTCTTACAAAAATGGAAATGCCAGACTTCTATCAGGGAGACCCACAAACAGTGGATGGATGGTTACATCAGATGGAGACCTACTTCATGCTGGCAAGGGAAACAAATGATCTAAGAAAGATCTTGATTTGCCTTTATAGGATTAAAGGTGGAAAAGGCAACAGAGTGGTGGATTGGAGTGGAGTGAAACCCAGAGCATTTCAAGAAGTGCAACAGGAGTTTCAGGATAAAATTGACAACAGTGGATGGCATTCAGAGTTAAACTGGGCCCAGCTCAATGCAGGAGAGGACACCAATGATGGTAGAGCATGGCAAAGACACCCTTTAGAAAATCAGTTCCCTTTCACAGACTGGCAGGACTTTAAAAACCAAATGCACAATTTCTTCATGTCCATGGAGACAAAAGAGAAGGCCATTGAGGCACTCTTAGGGTTGCAACAAGGCATGGTATTGGTTGAAGACTATATCATCAAATTCAACTCCCTGGCACCATTAACAGACTGGAATGATCAAGCCCTGATATCACATTTCAAGGGTAATATCAATCCAGCCTTGGGAAGGGAATTGATCCAATATGGAGGGTTAACTGAGACTGCAACTCTGCATCAGATCCAAGTCAGAGCCACAGAACTGGCAAGGGCATATAGGAAGGCCAATGAGGCCTATGGATTCTCCAAGTCCAAAGGAGAATACAAGGAACAAGCTCCAACCACCAATGGTCAACCTCAATACCAGTTCAGAGCACCACCACCAGTTGCATCTGGAAGTCAGTCAGACCCCAACACCATGGATGTTGACAAAAACAGGAGAACAATTATCTGTTTCAACTGTGGAAAGAAGGGTCATTATAGTCGAGATTGCTGAGGGCCCAAGAAACCTACCACATGTTTTAATTGCAGGGAAGAGGGACACATGTCAACAACATGTACCAAACCAAAAAGAATTATGATGGGAGAGAAAGGCAAATGAGCCATGAGGAGCATTGCAGCAGGAGATATGACTGCAGAGGAATACAAGGAGCTTGGAGAGCTCCAGGGTTTTGCAGAAAGCCAGTAGGCAAGCACTCAGCTGCTGGCTACTGGACAGGTTTCGAAAAATGGTGTACCAGTATATATGGACTCTCAAATTAAATTGCATGATTTACTTTATGAATGCAGTGGGAGCATACACCATTTGAGAAACCTGCAAGTGAGTGCAAAAAAGGAAGAACAATTGAGATCATGGTCACCACAATGGGTGTTGAGGTGAATTTGGGAACAAAAAGAGGAAATCACAGTGGAATGCCTGCAGCAATGGGTTCACACCAAATGAATAAAGGAGGCAGACACCAAATTGGTACAGCAATTAAATGCAATGACAGAGGCAGAAGCACCATGGAACCTTGTACACTTAAGGGAAAAAGTGATACAAGGAACAGGCAAACAACAGTTGGATCTTAAAGGAACAATCACAACTATGGACATGTTAAAACCAACTGACATAGACATGCTGTTGGAATCAGGGTGTACTGGGTCCTGTATTAACAATGAATTCATGGAGAGACACCAGTTAGCAAAATGATGCTTGGTGAGACTGGTACCTGTGTATAATGCAGATGGAACCCAAAACACTATGGGGAATCTGGAGTACATGGTACAAATAAAATTATGGATTGGAGAACACAAAGAGGTGATGGAATGCATGGTGACACATCTGGGAAAAACAGACTTGTTCTTAGGATTCAATTGGTTGAAATACCATAACCCAACAATTAACTGGAAAAACAGTTGTTGGAATTTAATTGCTGTCTGGGGACATGTTGGAAGTCTTCATCAGTCCAAGGACCAGAGGACAAGGTGGATGTGGCACAGTAAATCTGACTGTCCTCAGTCAGTCACACAAAGGAATTGGCTAGTTGATTGCTGGTGGTTGAAATGAAATGGAAATAAATTTTGACAAATGAAGATGGTGAATTGACATGGTTATGTACTGGGTATCTTGCAGAATTTTATGTCATCTGTTCTCAGTACTGGCCTCCTGGGTTGGGATCATTGTCTATGTCCAGCCACTCATTGATTATTGATTTGTCATCCTTGTCACTGTCACTGCTGATGTCTTCATCATGGGTCCACATTGCCCATAGGTGGTGAGCAGAATAGCAGTGGTGGCATGGTACTTGTGTGTGATGCCCAATGTTCCAGTTTTGAGGTGTCAGAGTTAGGGCAGAATTGACTGGGGCATGGTGGGGTTCAATGGGGCAACTAGACTTGACTATATTTTTGTCTGTGGAGTTGACAGCTGTTACTGAGGACTTGATGATTGGAAACTTGGTTGAAATTTGTGAAATTGTGGGACTAAACTTGGTGGGCTGACTATCTAGGATGGAGGACAGTGGGGTTGGGATTGAAGCTAACTGAAAATCCTGCTTCTCCTCACATATTTTGACAAATCAGGGTGGTCTGTGGAGTATGGTCAGGGTTGGTGTGGCTGGTGCTGGTGCTAGTGCTGCTGGTACTGATGCTGCTGGTTGCAATGATGAGCATCATTCTGATGTGATGGTGTATAGGTATCAAATGGACTAGTCTCAGCACTAGACATTGGAAACCTTACCCTCACTAAGATTATACATGCCCTGACCCTGTCTCTTAGCATCTGCACTCATCCAAGGTCTTCTGCAAGTCTTCTGTGCTAGCTACAGTGAGGGACAAAACTGTTGCAATGTTTTGAACTTTTGAACTAATTTGTTAATAACTCAGGCAGAATTGACCAAAATGTTTTGAAACTCATAAACAGGGTAGATATATATGTAATCAATCCATCAATAGAAGCACATTATGTAATACCATGCCATGCCTTATATAGAGCCATTTTAGTAAGCCTGATGCATTGCAACAGTTTTGTCCCTGATGTATTGGAGTGCTGTAACAGTCACCTGACTTTGTTGATTCTGCCAAATAAGGCCAAATAAAGTCATGTGATGGTTCATTGAGAATGTATAAAGGTCCCACAACACTCCTCACTTTTCATTCCACATCCTTCCACCATGAGATCTCTTTGCCCTACTCTTTGCAACCACATCCTCTCCTTGCTTGACAAGGGTCACTCAGCACACAAAGTCTCATCTTCCACTATGCACCAAACATTGTTCCACCCTTTCCAAGTCAGCTGGAGGTTGTCCACCAAAGCTTTCCCCCTCAAATATATGACATGCTGTATGCTTAATCACCACTGGAAGGGCAGAAACTGCTGTCCAGGTCTCCAGGACACTCTCCAGTATCACCAATCAGCATGCCCCACCCAAAACCATTGCCAGGCAGCTAAAGAGGGCTGGGATGAAAGCTGTAGTGAAGAAGAAAAGGCCACTTCTCAGCAAGAAACATAGGAAGGAGAGGTTGGACTGGGCATTGGCACATAGGGACTGGACTGTAGAGGACTGGAAGAGGGTTATATGGTCAGATGAGACAAAAATCAATAGGCTAGGGTCAGATGGGAAGAAGTGGGCATGGAAAAAGGCAGGGGAGGGGCTCAGTGACAGGATGGTGGAAGGAACACTGAAATTTGGAGGAGGTTCTGTGATATTATGGGGATGTATGACATGGGATGGTATGGGGAATGCATGCAAGATTTATGGGAGGATGGATGGGGACCTTTATGTTTCCATTTTGGAGGATGAACTACAGGGAACCATGGAATATTATGGTAAAACCACTAATGATATCATCTTTCAACAGGATAATGACCCCAAGCACAAGTGTCACAAGGCCACCAACTGGTTTAATGACAATGAAATGGAGGTTCTTCCATGGCCAGCACAATCTCCAGACATGAATCCCATTGAACACCTCTGGAGTCACCTCAATAGAAGGCTGGGAGAGCATGAAAAGACACCTGGTGGGATGTTGGAGCTTTGGGAGAGAATACAGAGAGAATGGGAGGACATTCCAAAGGAAGTGTGTCAGAATCTGATAGAAAGTATGCCTAGGAGGGTTGAAGCTTTGTTAAAAGCCAAAGGGGGATATACCAAGTGCTAGTAATATCCATTTTCTATATTTTTAATGACAGGGACAAAACTGTTGCAATGCATCTGGCTTACTGATCAGAGTCTATATAAGGAATGACATTGTATTGCATAATTTGGTTCTATTTCTAGATTGGTTATATACATATCTTCCCTGTTTATGAGTTTCAGAGCATTCTGAACATTGCTGCCTGAGCTATTAGCAGATTAGTGCAAAAGTTCAAAACATTGCAACAGTTTTGTCCCTCACTGTATTGGCTCTCACCACAGCACTCCTATATATAACTGCCATGTCCCTCAGCTAGCCCCATTGCACAAAGACTTTCAAGACGGATTTGGATATACAGTTGCAAGGTGAAAATTTGCAGAGTTACCTCATTATTAGTAGGATAGAAAAACATATATAAGCTCATGTACAACAGATAGAAAAACAGAATAGTACACCCCAGCTTTCGAGTCTCATTCCTTAGGCTACACCCTCCTCGTCTTGTCCACATCACTAGGCCTTGTTATACTCCGCATCCTGCATTTTTGCAGTTATGCACTTGTGCACTTAACATTATTATCCATGAACTCTGCCAGTTCCACGCATCATAGCGTTAACATCAAGCACACCAGAGTTGATGGGACTTCTTCAATGACCTCACACCTTCCTGTTCCTCACTATTTCCAATAGCAGGGTGAACTTATCAGCAATTCTGTTCCTTTCACCTGTAGCAGAATCTCTACTCCATCAGATACTACCTTCTTTTTCTTTGCTGCTTGCAACACTAAAAGGGTCCTCTGCATCTGCTCAATTTCTTTGTCAACTTCATCTGTGGGGTGCACTGCTGTCTTGTAGTGCAGAATCAGCATGATGCTTAATGAAGCTGTTGGCTCCTGGTGGTTGTCGCAGGGCAAATAGAACATAGAGGGACATGTACCAGAACCTGATCCTAGTGGGACTGCATTAGAACTGGTTGCTGGCATAGTCTGTGACCAATTCCACAGGGCTGGTGCACAATTCCATGGGGCTGGCACATGAGTCTGGTTCGTTGTGACTGACTGGGTTAGCTGATTGTAGCATGGTTTGGGTCTGTAGCAAACTCTGAACCATCTTCTCCATCAGGCTGAACATGCCTTCTGTCTTTACTCTGGGTGTTGCTACTGGCTCAGGTTTGACTAGCATGGTTGACACAGGTTTGGCAGGGTAGACTGTGGAGTTGCCAGAGTTGGCAGGGTAGACTGCAGAATTGCCAGAGTTGGTGATATGGGGCACAGTGGGCTTGTTAATCAGTTTATCATAGAAGGACAAGCCTTGAATGACTTCCTTCATGGCTGCTAGGGTTTGCTTGAGCAAATACAGGTCATCGTGGTGCACACTTGGATACTGACTGCACATATACCAGTACATCTCCATATCAACATGGCCTTGGAATCCTCTGAAAAAGTACTCACTTTGTTGGCATGTCAAAAGCCATCCATTCTTAATGAGATACCTCGTGATCACTAAAAAGCGCTGGTAGTAGCTGCATAGCTCTTCCACCATTTCAATTCTGAGCTGGAATGTCTCTTTGATTAGTTGGTCCAAATCTAACTGAGTGTGCTCACACTCGTTGATTACTCTGGCATATAGTGCAATGACCAATGCTTTGAATTCCTCATATGTAGATGCTGTGCCATAAGTTTCAACTCCTCTCCATAAATTGTACTCAGTGTCATGGAGATATCATAGTGCATATGCCTTCTTTTGCTGCACAGATGTGATTCCAGCTTCACTGAATAACAACTCAAGTTTGTTGAAATAGCACATAAGGTGGCAGGGTTGGCTAGAGTCAAAGTGGGGTGCAGTGGCATCATAATGAGTGGGCATGGGCTTGGTAGGCTGAATGTAGTCAGTCATCATGGCTTTCATAGGTGGAACTAAGCTGTTGGAACTAGAGGTTGACAAACTAGAACTTGTACCAATGCAGATGTCAAATGAGTGGAATTACCAGGGTTGGCATAGTGTCTGGGAATTGCTGATCACAGGGTGACTTGGGCAGTGTTGATGGCATAATTCTTTCAAAGCCTCACTGGGGCAGCCAATTTGATATGCTCACTCCACTATTGGAAATAGGGAGGAGTGGAAGGTGTGAGGTCATGAAGGAAATCCCATCAACTCCAGTGTGCTCAATGATAATGCTACAATGCACAGAACTGGCAGAGTTTGTGGATAATAATGCTATAGTGTGTGAGTGCATAACAATGGCAAATGTGGGACATGGAGTAGAGCAAGACTCAAGGATGTGACTAGAACTGAAACTCAAAGGGAAACTGTATTCTCAACTGTGGTATCTTAATTGTCTACTGTGTGTTGTACAGGAGCTTATATACATTTTTCTACTCTACTACTAATGAAGTAACTCTTGTAAAATTTCACCTCACAACTGTATATCCAAATCTGTCTTGAAGGTCTTCACACAATGGGGCTAGCTGAGGGACACAATGGTGGAATACAAGCGCCATGGTGGGAACCAATACTGTGACCCAACACAGGACACTAATAGAATTGTGGGCTTGAAATAGGCTTGACTGATTGCTGTTGGCAGCAACTCCAGGGTTCATCTAGCTTGACATGTTGATATGCTTGCTCTGCTATTAGAAATAGGGAGGAGTAGAAGGGGTGAGGTCATGAACGAGATCCCATCAACTCTGGTGTGCTTGATGACAATGCTACGCTGCATGGAACTGGCAGAGTTTGCAGATAATAACATTCAGCACACAAGGGCATAACAGCAATAAATGCAGAATGCGGAGTATAACAGGACTCAGATGTGCAGATGAGATGAGGAGGGCATGGCTTAAAGAACAAGACTCAAAAGCTGGGGTGTACTACTCTATTCTTTCTAAGTGTTGTACAGGAGCTTATATACATTTTCTGTCCTACCAATAACAAAGTAACTCTGTAAATTTTCACCTTGCAACCATATATCCAAATCCATCTTGAAAGTCTTCATGTAATGGGGCTAGCTGAGGTATGCAATGGTGGTATAGGAGTGCCATGGTGAGAACCAATATTGCAACCTGATGCAGGATGCTAATAGAGTTGTAGACTGGAAATAGATGTTGCTGATTGCCATTGGCAGCAACTCTGGGATTCATCTGGCTTGACATGTCCCTGTTCTCTATTTTCTGTGGACCTGACTGGTCTATACTGTAGTTGGTCATTGGCCAATGAGTTTACTCATCTGCTAGGGTCCTGATCTGCTATGTCAGTGCACTGCTAGGGATGATGTGGCATCTGCATAGGGGTGGCCCTTGGGTTGTGGGCTGTAGATCCTTCCTAGCACAGATATGGTTTTCATGGTGATGGTCCCTTCTCTGGTGAAATAAGCTGTGCCAGCTGACAGTTCTATGTGGATCAGCCAACAGGGTGCTTTATCAGGTGCACACAACTGACTAGTGTGGGATTTGGATGGTGTATGCAGGAGACAACTTGGCCATTGGGCGTGGGCAATGCATGCCTAATAGTGGATAATTGCGGAGTTGGCAGAGTTGCTCATAGATAGCATGGAAGACTTGCAGAAGACCTCAGATGAGTGCAGATGCTAAGCAATGGGGTCAGGGCATGTATAATCCTAGTGAGGGTAAAGTTTCTAATGTCTAGTGCTGAGACTAGTCTGTCTGATACCTATACACTGCCATGTCAGAACAATGCTCATTGGCATCCCTGTTCTCTATTTTCCACAGACCTGACTTGGTCTATACTGTAGCTGGTCATCGGCCAATGGCTTTACTCATCTGCTAGGGTCCTAATCTGCTGCATTGGTGCATCACTATGGATGACATGGTGTCTGTGTCTGGGTGACCTTGGATCATGGAATGTAGATCCTTTCCTAATGCAGATATTGCAACAGTCCCTTCTCCAGTAAACTAAGTTATGCCAGCTTACAATTTTATGCAGCTCAGCTGATGTAGAACTGGCATTGGATGCAAATGGCTGACTGGCACAGGGTTTAGGTGGCATATACAGGAGACAAGTTGGTCATTGGTCATAGGCAATGCTTGCCTTACCATGGATAATTGCGGAGTTGCTCAGAGTTGCTCATTGCTAGCTCAGTGATAAGCTCACTCCACTATTGGGAATAGGGAGGAGAGGGAGGTGTGAGTTCATGGGAGGGTACCTGTCAACTCTGGTGTGCTCAATGACAACAATACTAGATGCAGAACTAGCAGAGTTCATGGATAATCATGATCTGGCACATGAGGACATAACAATGGTGAATGCAGTATGCAGAGGGCAATCAAGACTTCAAGGATGCAAATGAGACAAGGAGGATGTGACTAGAACTTGAAACTCAAAGGGAAACTGTAGTACTCTGATACTAAGCTTCACTGGTGGTAATCTGGTACAGGGGCTTTATATACATTTTCCTACTCTAACTATCAAAGTAATACTTGTAAAATTTCACCTCACAACCATATATCCAAATCTGTCTTGAAGGTCTTCACGTGATGGGGCTAGCTGAGGGACATGATGGTGGAATAGGAGCACCACAGTGGGAACCAATACTGCAACCCTACATGGGATGCTAATAGACTTGTTGGATTGAAATAGATTTGACTGATCACCATGTGCAGCAACTCTGGGGTTCATCTGACTTGACACAGCCCTGTTCTTGATATTCTGCAGACCTGACTCGGTCTATACTGTAGCTGGTTGTCAGCCTGATGGCTTTACTCATCTGCTAGGGCCCTAATCCACTGTGTTGGTGCATTGCTATGGATGATGTGTCAATTGGATCTTGGAATGTAGATCTTCCGAACACAGATATGTCTTTGATGGCATGGTCCCTTCCCTGGTGAACTAAGCTATGCCAGCTGACGATTTTCCTGCAACTCAGCTGATAGAGTGCTGACATTGGATGCGAATGACCAACTGGCACAGGGTTTGGATGATGTACATGGGAGGTGACTTGTTTGTCGAGCATGGGCAATGCTTGCCTTACCACTGATGAGCATGCTACCTGGCTGGACTGGATCTCAAGTGAAATCTGGGACCATGTCAAGATGTGCAATATTAAATGAGGCAGTTTGAGCTATCAGTTTCATCAAAAGTGCACAATATCAATACTTTGGGTTCAACATGAGCATTCATGAGACATTGGGTAGCCTCAAAGTGGCCATTTGAAATTGCTTTTAAATTGCGTAACCTGCAACCTGGATCTGAGGTACAAGATTGAATGGGATGATCAGGAGTAAATTCAAGAGTGGGTATCCAAGGTTCACAGTGGAATATTGCCAGCACAGAGATAATCATTTAGGCACAATCCACTATGGCATTGACAGAACTATAAAGAGCAGTGACCAGCTTGGATTTGAGTAACCCATCTTTGTTGGCACTACAACATAATGCCTGTCAATGGAGTCCATCATTACACAAGAGAAACCAAGTTGCAATCCTTAGTGGATAGATTGTCATCACCAGTCCTGGAGCTAGTTGATGACAAAGAAGATTTAGTCCTCGAGTATCCCCCAGCTTCCATTTACATGGATGATCATGTAGAATCACACAGAAACATGAAATTATTGATGGTACTTGAGGCCTCGCATTCCTTCAATCTGACCTCCCCCTCCGAAATTAATTATTCCTATATGACAACTAGTGGATTATCAGTATCCCACTTCAATCAGACAAGATTTCCCATGGGAGGACCCCTTTTAACATTGCACAAGCATCTCGAACCAGTTAGACCCTCCATCTCAGGAACAGAAGTCAGTGTTGGACAGTTGGTATCTATCAAAGTCTGCACCAACAGATGGGATGTATGAATTGATGGAGGAGGACCCTACCTTGTTATTGGATGCAATATCAACCACTATGCCCTACTTGACTGTCAAGGGCACTTATATCCATTTCTGGTTCCAGCCCATCGCATTCTCCCTTGTACAACCACTTGGCATGTTGTTTCCCTCCCTGCAGAGCTTGAACACCATTCTGATGTGCAGGATCTCCAGCCAGGACCTTCTCACACATAAAAACGACCCCCTCAAATAGGATTGATCTCTCTCAAAGACAAGCAATAACAATGCCATTCTCTGTAGTGCCCAGTGCTCTCCTTTTGCCATGACCTTAAAAGAATGATCAAGTCCCCTAGACCATATACATATCCAACTGAAGCCCAAAGAAGCCCTGTGTAGATGTTGGTGATTTATTTCCTAATTCATCTTTTTATTTGAAATATGTGGAGCATTATTTTCCATGTTGCCTGTTGGATTAGGCAGGGCAGCGCCCTTGCCTTGTGGGCTTTTCTGTTTCTATACAGAAGAATTTGTCATCCATGCCTTGAACATTTTGAATTACATATATATAGCAGTAGGGTACTAGAATCAGAAGATCCCCCTTTGTCAATCTCACTCAGTTCAGACCAGTGTTCTCCATTTTGTTAGTGTTCTCCTGCAGTGTTTTATTGAGTTTCTCCCTGTGATATCTAGTTATACTGCAAATTCAGTGGCTTCAGTGTACCCAAGTTCAGTTTGATAGCAATCAAGGCTCCAAACTTATTTGATGAGACAATTAGCAAAGTTTCAAATTATAAACCATTAACAAACTATTTCGAGGCTTATTCAACTCTACTGCCCCCCTCATTTGTATTAGCAATTTCCTACAAGACTGCTGGGACTTTTCTGGGACTCACACCCTCACTCACCCTCGGACACACTCTCATTCACCATTGTGCTCCCTTGTATTACACATCCAGCACTAAGGTGGTGCTTCACACTTCCATTCCCCAGTTTGTAGGGTTGGGTTTGTTGGCATATTTACACTAAGCAGCATCCCAGGGTACCTATCACCGTGGAAAAATGCAGATAATCTCGGAGTTGCAGAGTTGCTTGTTTGACCTGTGGATGACCTGCAGATGACTCCTCTACACCCTTACCTTGGAACAATGCTCATCACCACCCATCTAACCATATGTGCATGCACCCATGTGCCATTCCTCAGCTCCACAGTCTTCTATTCTTCAGGGTCCTAACATTGCACCACTAGTCCAGCACTTGTCCCATGAGCATGGCATGACCATGGATCCCTATCAAGGACCCACCATCCCAGCTCAGCATCTTGCTGACCTAATCTCTTCTCATGCATGTACAAGGCCACCACCATCAGGCTGTAGTCTTTCCATTTATAGTAACCCTGACTCTTCATCAGCTGTCATGTCCCAGAGCTCATTCTGCTTGTCCATAAATCCTGAATAAATAGGGATAAATCCCATGAGCCTTGAATCCACCAATTGTGTGCATAAATAGAGGCAAGTGCATAGTCATTAAGTCATTGTTACTGAAATGTGGGTTTTCCATATGCTGCCAAGTGTTCTAGAGCCTTTGTCAAGTCATCCAGTCAATGGAATCTGTTGACACCTGTATGGTCCCTGTCACATGTCTTGGGGGCTCCTCTCCAGCTTGTAACATGTGCTCACTTGTGATACTATTCCTGGTTTGCAATAGTTCCCATTTTCATTGTACAGACAGTTCTTAAAGTATATTAATTTGTCACATTTGTTGCTTTATTTGCATGTCAGGTGTTGCATTATTCCCACCTGGTCACAGGGAACTTTCACCTGACACACAAAAGATAAACAGTAGCTGTGTACCATTCCTGCCAGCTGGAAGAGGTCACAGCCACACATACAAACAAGGAATTTCCACTCTCACTTTCACCTACTAATATGACACATATGACTGACAATTTACCAGCTCAGAAAGAAATAGGAAGAAAATGCAAGTAGCTTTTGGTGGCAGTGCACATCACCAAATAAGGAAGGCCTCTAGAATATGGCTTGAATATTATTCTGTTCATATCTCATGAACTAGACCACCAATTTCTTAGCTGTTGCAGGGCTGACATACATGATATATAAGCTATCAAATGGTATACTTACATTGAAAGAAAAATGGTTCTCTGTTATACATATATATCTATAAATTCTGTATCAATGGTCTGCCACTGTCCACAGGCAGTGTTCCTGGAACCTCACATATCCCATGGTAGGCAGTGTTCCTGGAACCTCAGATATGCCATGATCTGCCACTGTCCACAGGCAGTGTTCCTGGAACCTCATGTATGCCATGGTCTGCCACTGTCCA